>JARQZK010000915.1:2500-100254 GCA_030704885.1 Cynegetis impunctata | reverse complement strand
TATATATATATATGTATATATATATATATATATATATATTCTGTTGAATCCTGACATGTGCTTAATTCTTATTAAAAACTATCCTAAATGAATAATTGGTATTGTCCCAACATCGCAATATAATAATCACTCGTTTCATATATAGGATTTGCACAATACGCTTTTTTAAATGATCTATCATTGCTGTAACCGTGCTACGGTATCGAGAAAATTTTTGTTCGCTTTCCACATAACGAGAGAAAACATCTCGTTGCTTGAAATACTTCCGCTCATTATGGTATTCATTATTTAGCAATTATATGTACTTATTGCTAGTTTATTAATAATTCTGAAATATTTGAGTAATATTACCTCGTAATTACCGAACCACGAAAACTTTAAGAAATCTGAGAAGCATCCAATAATTTTAGATATTGGTAAATTGAATTTATATCATCGAATTAACTTTATCTTTCAATCAAGAAAAATATATATTCAATTCAAATCTAGATATTTCATATCTATATGAATCTATTAAAATAAAACGAATTTATATCTTAGTAACTGTGGTGATATATTATGAATAACGATGAATTTCAATGTTCTGTAATTAATTTTGATTTGTTACATCTTAGCTCTCGGTGTGATGAGGCATCTCGTGATACTAATTTCTTGAATACGACAGAGATGTGTAACAGGAAGTAGTATCTATGGTACTTTTTTTTTAAACTCAAGGGACCTACAGTTTTACGCCGGTTCCTAACGGCCAATGGGCTTGAAACTGAGTCATTACCCAACAATTAATCTTATTTAGAACCTCTAAATTTCATTAGGCATACACAACATCCAAGAGTAAGGTGGAACTCGAACCCACAATCCTCGGTTTACAAGCGATACACCCTACCTCTGGGCTACCGAGGCCTCATCTATGGTAGGTACTTATTTGTATTCGGTAATAAATATGAACTTAAAATTACTCACTTCAATGGATTCTCAACCACAGAACGTTTCTGTACATTTTGTTCAATTCTGTGATCAGAGCTTTAAAGGGCGACGGAGCACAGAGATTATTTTTGCCGAAAATAATATCCTATTGCACTTTATCCAAAATCAGAGGCATATTTTAGCATCTCTAGCGGCTGTCATCGAACCAAATGGGGTGAAATTTGGTAACTGGCGGTGTTCTTGAGGGAGAACAAAACTATGAAAATTTGAATAAACTCATACAAAATGTTGGCATCTCAAATTTTTTAGCAAGGGAATGGCGTGGAGGAGTTGAGCCGATATTGGAGGAAAAACATGTAGAAATCAACTATGAACAACATTTTCTGGTAATTCAGCCTTCTAGGGCTATTTGGAGGGTGCAGGGTGCTGAAATACATTTTTTGGAGCATTCCAAATTGAGATATATGATTAAAAATTTGTACGTTGATTAAGCTGTTTCCAAGGAAATGCTGTTTAGTGGTGAGAAAATTTTTTCACCTCTTTTTGCGCACTTCTACAGCTTAGGCTTGATTAATTAAAAGGTTAAAATGCAAAAGAATGAGTGGATGTTAAGGATGTGCCCATTGGGGGGGGGGGTCTTTGTTTCACTTGATTTATCTAACCGCATCAATTTTAATGTGTAAATTTAAATCGTTTTTGAAAATGTTCGAGCATTGCTTATTTCTATAACTACTCCAGGTTCAGACCAAAAGCTGAAAATTATTACGTGAACGTAAGGGAGTTGCTATTTGGGGGTTCAAAAATTTTAATCTCTTCTACCCAATTTGGATGAAGAAATTTCATGCTTTTTGAAGGGTATTAAGATTTGTGCATCTCTTTCACCCTTCCAAATTGACTAAGTGGGTTTAGAATGTGTTATGTGAAAAATAACTTAAATGAAAGAAAAAGATGACGGAGCTTTGTGATAAGACTTTTCATTATTGATCATTCAGAAAACATGAGTGTAGATCAAATTAGAATTAAGTTTAGTTAAATGCAAACGTAAATTCTAGTATATTTGCAAATATACCTCTTTAATTTTAGTATTTAGTTGAAAAGAAATTAGCGAAAAATAAACATGAAATCTTAGTAGCTTTAAAAAAACCGGCCAAGTGCACCGAGAGTTCCGTACAAAAAGTTTTTTAGTACTTATATGATGTAACTAAAAATTTACGGTTTCTGCAATTTTTCCTTTATCTGTGCTATAAGACGTTGCTTCGTACCAAATTTCAAGATTCTGAGTTCACAGGAAGTACCCAGCAGGTTTTGACTCCCTTGCGAGTATCGAAAATTTGCGGCATAAACAGCTGAATCTTTTGATTACGTTGGCTTAGAAGTTTTCCACAGCTTTTTTTTTTTCATGAGAAAAAGGATCTTGATAGACAGACAGACGGACAACTACGTGATCCTATAAGAGTTCCATTTTTGTCTTTCGAGGAACGGAACCCTAAAAAGGTTTAGCCAGTATATAATACAAAAATATTGGGAACATTATAAAAATTTTAAAATTCTGAAGTTGTTTCTTTGAATAACTGCAAAATTCTGGGAATATTCATTCGAAACTATTCACTGTACCTACATACAGATCGTTCATTTAATACTCTATACGTAAATATTTTTGTTATTTTCAAGTACACATAGGCGCAGAAAAGTCGCTTACTTCTGAGTATTCTCAAGTATTACATCATCTTCGATATTATATCGGACAATAATCTTGAATTGATATAGGAAAATAAACATGAACTTGAGAAATATGCAAGCTAGAGATTCAGTATTAAACTAACATTTTAGATGATCAATTATTCCATTATCGTTGATGATAAACAGGAGATATCGAACTAGGAAGTACTTACCTAATAAAACCGATAAGATCGGAATATTTCATTTATAGTCGTCCCAAATAAATTAAACATTTGCATCTGTCGAAAGCGAATTTATGCAACTGTAAGAGATAAACTCCCCCGTATTTGATTTTGGCCCCATATTGTTAGAACTGGGAAACTCATTGCATGTTTCTGCATTTATGAATATATTGCTGGAACATGAATATCTTTTTCGATAGGCATTTTTCGAATCACTCATTCGAAGTTAGAAACGTCCGATGGTATGCTTTTTACATTTAGAACATAAATGTATTATAGAGTTTGATTACTAATGATTTTTCGAGTATTATATATATATATATATATATATATATAGTTATATATATATATATATATAGATATATATATATATATATATATATATATAGTATAGTATAAAGTATAAACTTTAAAATAAAAACACTTGGCTTTATGTTTCACAATATAATTATATTGTGAAACATAAGCCAAGTGTTTTTATTTTAAAGTTTATACTTTATTCTTTATGATGTTTCACCAAGTGATGTGCTCAGTTATATATATATATATATATATATATATATATATATATATATATATATATATATATATATATATATATATATATATATATATATATATATATATATATATATCTGGGCATCCGAGCTTCTTTCGGTATAACCAAAATAAAAACTTTCGACATTTGAATAAAGTAATGTAGCACAAAATTCTGAGGTAACAATTGGTTATCATCAATCGGCAATAATATACCACAAAAATTTACGAGATGACGTTCTTTTAAATTGTCAGCATGAGAGCCGACAGGGGGCTATCATAATTTGAAAATAGTTTTGCGTTTCTACAAAAAATACATCTATATAGGTAAACTTTTTTTTTGTCTCGAGGGACCTACAGTTCCGAACAGCCGGTTCCGAACAGCCAATGAGCTTGTAAACGATGTACATTACCCAACAATTTATAGGAACCACTAAATTCCGGACACAACACCCAAGAGCAAGGTGGGACTCGAACCCACAATCCTCGGTTTACAAACGGACAAGCGGTACACCTTGCCGCTGGTCTACCGAGGTCTCCATATGTAAAATCAAAATTCCAACACAAATATATATATATATATATATATATATATATATATATATATATATTATATATATATATATATATATATATATATAATATATATATATATATATATATATATATATATATATATATATATATATATATATATATATATATATATATATATATATATATATATATTTATATAATATATATTTTACGTTAATTTTTTTTCGTCGTTTCAGTTGTTTTTTCCAGAAATCAATGGTTTAGAACTCCACAATCAATAATATCAGAAAATTATATTTATACCAAATTTTTTTTGTCGGCATTACATTTGCTTAAAGATATATAGACTATATCTTTTCTTGATATATCGATATTTTGAAAGGTTCCAAGTGTCTTGAGTATATATATATATATATATATAAATATATATTTATATATATATATATATATATATATATATATATATATATATATAAATATATATAATTATTTATTCGAATTGTTGTTGCCTGTGATCTATTTTTAATCTTTTGATAATTATTAGCAATAACAGGCTGGTTGAATCTTAAAAAACTCGATTTTATTAAAAAATTGACGCCTCACTACGATATTCGTAATTGAAATTTCTTTGATATTTATTGATTTGAAAAAATTGAATAAACAGGCTGCTTTGTATATGCTATTCAGTCTAATATTAATATTCAAAATTGTTATCGTTTCCCTTACCATCTAATGATAACAATTTTGAATATTAATATTAGACTGAATAGCATATACAAAGCAGCCCGTTTATTCAATTTTTTCAAATCAATAAATATCAAAGAAATTTCAATTACGAATATCGTAGTGAGGCATCAATTTTTTAATAAAATCGAGTTTTTTAAGATTCAACCAGCCTGTTATTGCTAATAATTATCAAAAGATTATATATATATATATATATATATATATATATATAATATATATATATATATATATATATATATATAATATTATATATATATATATATATTTATATATATATATATATATATATATATATATATATTGGTTGAAATGCTCGTGACTGACCAGTTGATAAAAGAACTTCGAAAACCAACTAAAAGGTATCTGTTCCTGAGGCTGCGGTCAAAATTTTGGGAATGCCAAGGAAAAAAAAACTCCTTTTTTATTAGGTCAAGCTTTCGAGAATTATTTATTCTCTTCTTCAGGACTTAAAACGAGAGTATTGAAGGAAACTAACATCTTCATCAAACAACTGAACATTCAATGTAGCATCTCTAACTAACAGAGAGATGAAAAATTGAGACACAAGAATCACATGGTTAAACGGAAACAGAGATCCTAGTAACAGTTACTAGGATCTCTGTTTCCGTTTAACCATGATGTGATTCTTGTGTCAATTATTCATGTAATATTGTAATTGTTTGAGGATTTTTCTGCTCTTTGCAGTAGCGACGATGTTAATCCTTCGTTTAAAAATGTTAGTTAGAGATGCTATATTGAATGTTCTGTTATTTGATGAAGATGTTAGTTTCCTTCAATACTCTCGTTTTTAGTCCTGAAGAAGAGAATAAATAATTCTAGAAAGCTTGACCTAATACAAAAGGAGTTTTTTTTTCTTGGCATTCCCAAAATTTTGACTGCAGCCTCACGAACAGATACCTTTTAGTTGGTTTTCGAAGTTCTTTTATCAACTGGTCAGTCACAAGCATTTCAACCAATATATATATATATATATATATATATATATATATATATATATATATATATATATATATATATATATATATATATATATATATATATATATATATATATATATATATATATATATATATATATATATATATATATATATATATATATATATATATATATAATCTTTTGATAATTATTAGCAATAACAGGCTGGTTGAATCTCAAAAAACTCGATTTTATTAAAAAGTTGACGTTTCGCCACGACATTCGTAGCTTTATCCTCAAAAAGATAAAAGCTACGAATGTCGTGGCGAAACGTCAACTTTTTAATAAAATCGAGTTTTTTGAGATTCAACCAGCCTGTTATTGCTATTAATTATCAAAATATTAGAAATAGTTCACAGGCAACAACAATTCGAATGCATAATTATATATATATATATATATATATATATATATATATATATATATATATATATATATATATATATATATATATATATATATATATATACGTATCATACCCATGTGTATGTCCACAATTTTGCCTAATCTCTAAAAAATAAATTACTCTAGTTTTTGGATAGAAAACTACTTAAACTATAGCTTAAAATCGATGTCATATACCTCACCCCATAACCAATACCACATTTCATATAAAATTCATTAGTCACAAACTATAATTATCCTGAGTTACACGCAATTAAAATGTGAAATATGTACGACTTAAAGATTTCGTTCATCATTTACATTATTATAAAACCTCACCAAATTTTGCCACAAATACGAAAACGACTCTGCAATTGAGAATCCATCGACAATGATGAAATCGAAAGCGAATAATATATACATAAGAACACAATATGAAAATCGAATAGTATATGTGATATTTTCACAATTAATTGTGCGCTGATCCTTGACAATTTAACTTGCGTTATTATGTGTTATAGGCGGTGATTGAGAGGATCTGGGTGGGTTTGAGAAACCATCGTTAATTTATCCTCATTAATGAGCCGATTTGAATCGAGCGAACTTCATATGTAATTACATAAACCAACAGATTCAAATTATTGTTATAAGAAGAAACTGAGCTGGTGCTATATACGCTTTCTTCACTCAAAGATGAAACATCAACCAAACAATCTACTAGAGCGTGAAAAATTTAGAAAACTTACTAGCTGATTACCTCGCTTGAATCGGGTAAGAAAGAGGCACGCTTCAGCCGCCTCCCATGTCTCAAATAAATAAATCATGAACAGAAGTTGTTGGATACGTCCAAGGTTCAACTTTCAGACCATTATAAAGGTACGCTCGCATCTGAATCGTAATGAGATAAGGGATCGACTAGTTTATTCAGATACGCACGAGAAACCTCAAAACAAGGAAGCAATTTAACATCTCAAAATATTTCATGAATATACCTACCATCTGAACTGGAGATAACATCTAGACTTAAGATATTTCGAAAAGCTCAGAATCAAAAACTATATGATTTGGAAAAAAAACGTGTGGGGACGGGGACCGCTCGTCAGGAACGAAGTTTCGTATATTTTTCTTGAATTCTGTTGTTATAATTTTATATTTCCCATTATCCTGATCAGGACCTTCACGATTTACGATTTTCTAAATCTGATACCCGTTATTGTCTTTGTGCCAAGTACGCACAAAAATCCGATTATTCGTTGCTAGAAAATAATCATTCGTTTTGAAACTATACCTAAAAGCAAAAATGAATAACAGTTGAAAAAAAATTAAAAACACGCTTTTGTATAGTTAACGTAACTAAAATATAGAAAATAAATAATAGTTTGAAAAAACTAAAAAAACACGCTTTTGTAGATGGGTCATTTTACGATTCAAGTACATAGAGGATGCGGCCAAGAAAAAAGTTTGAGTTTTTTGATTTGACACGTATATTACGACTTTAGTTTCTTCTAAGTGCACATTTACGTAAGTGCAAGTCAATTTATACATTTTTAGTTATTTTTTAGGTAGCCAGGGAAAATACATAAGGCAGGGTAAGAACATCAAGAATTTTTTGGTCAAACGAAAGATTTGATGTGATAAAACTATCATTAAAATTAACTTTTATGAAACATTGTACTTAACTATATCTGAATTAGAACATTAAATATCTTCAAATTAGTTTATACAGAAATATTATTATCGAAATTATCTCCCCTGGTCATTCCGTACTTCCCCTGTTAATAATCTCAACAGGGGAAATACAACAGGGGAGAGACGTTTTCTTCATAAACTGAATTTTTTTATTAACGCACGTTAATGGATTAATATTATGTCACACGTTAACTACCACACTATTGTTGAACTCAAACAACTAATGCTAAGTAAATTAAGCAAATTATATAAATACTACGACTTACCAGTGGAGAGACACGTTCACCCTGCTAAAACAATTGCACCCCAGTGTTGCGTCGTACCAATTAACATATAACTACCATTGAACCGCTTCTTTATTTGGTATTAATGAATTTTCGTCAATTAATGCCATTAAGGGCCATTTGCAAAATGGACGTTTGATATTTGTTTTGTTTTAGCGGATCGGAATTTGCCATGGTAGATACACAAAAAAAAGCGGGACAAAAGTAATGTTCAAAAATTATTAAAACTTAACAAATATTATTTTATTTTTTCTTCATAATACTTGAATACTTACTTGAATTTGTGTTAAATATAATTTAACTGGGCAACTACGAAAAAAGGTATATAATGTCTAAATGTTCAACCAAAACGTCAAGCGGACAAGCCAGGGTAGACTTTTTCATGCTTGAAAGAGTAATTTGAGAAAAATGTGTTTCGATTGGGTATTCAATCATGATATAATCGATAAACTACATTAAGATGCTGCGATATATTTTATAAAATGACAAGATATAAAATATAAAAGGTATTTTATATTGATTGCCGTGCACATTACCTCTTATCGTAGAATGACCCAGATAACAGAACTAAAAAGTAGTAAATAAATAATAGTTGAAAAAAACTAAAATTCACGCTTTAATAGAAGAAATCTAAAAAGTAGAAAATAATTTCCACAGAATTTATATGAAGAATAGTGTTATTAACAAAAAAATTTCGTTTATCGGAGAAAATCGTGAAGTGGTTTTCAAGATATTTCCATAATGACTACTTTTACCAATATATATGATTTCGTAAAATATTATAACAATTAACTCCAAGTAGTTACCCCACGCTTTTCTTCATTGATAGAAATTTTTTTATTAGTTACTCTATTCTTAATTCGAATTTATCGAAAATTATTTCCTACTTTTTTGTTTGCTCTTCTATTATAGCCTGTTTTGTAGTTTTTTAAACTATTATTTATTCTCTACTTTTTAGTTCGTTTATCTACAGAAGCGTGTTTGTTACCTTATTTAAACTATTATTCATTATTACAGAAATGAATATCCTTAAGTTATTATTTTGACGCGACTGGTCAGAAACTTATTTAACCCATTTATACAAAAATATCAGTTACGAATTAATTTTCGATTCATGTGCCAGTGAGATATATAATCATAAACGTAACCGAATTTTCCAACCAATTTGAGCGTTGAATGAATGAAGGAGAAGCTGTTTTTTTATTGATTTTTTTTTCGGTGCTTACATTGAAAAGGGTTCGCGGCAGAAGACGAACCAAGTCGCCCGGCACACGCCGACTGCAGGTGTTTTGTAACGAAAAGGGGCAGGTGAAATGAACATATGCTTGCTACCTACCACACAATCTATATATCTGTTCGATATTTAAATGTACCATTCTCCGTTTCTATATTGTACCGTATTTTGTTTAGTATACGGGTAAGCATCTGCATTCAAATTTATTCTCATTTTTATTAGATTGTTATTGTCACAAGTCACATTTAAATTGTGAAGACTAACACTCGGCAAAATTTTATTATAGTTGTAATAATTTCACACTAACAAATGAAGGTGATTCTAGCCATATTCACCCATAAATCCATATTTTATATATAAATAAATGAATGAATATATATATATATATATATATATATATATATATATATATATATATATATATATTAGGAAGAAAGACAGAAAAAGCTGTATATTCCTGTCTTTTTTCACTTATATTTATTTTAGTACTATTTAAAGAACCAGCCCCCTCAAGAATTTATTAAGCCCCCTCTAGAAAGCAGGCTGACTACGGCCCTGTATATATATATATATATATATATATATATATATATATATATATATATATATATTGATTTATATTTAGGAGTGTTTGTTCTTCTGTTTGGTAGGTTCTTCAAAACTATCAACATGTTTTCTTTTTCACATTGTTCACTGTGTTTTAACGTTTCGGCTGTAATGACCTTCATCAAGAAACATTTCAATCCCATATTGTGCGTTAGCGTAATATGTGTCTAATCGTTCTATTTCAAAACGTTTCATCTTATTCCATTGCTTCTAAAACTTCGAACTATAAAAATTCTCATACAACACACGTAGAATTCGTAACGAAACATTCAAAGACAGTATCAGTATTTAGCCTCAGCTCGACTCAGGCTTAAACGGTTCAAGAAAAATTACCATAAAAATTTAATAAATAAATATGCATATATATATATATATATATATATATATATATATATATATATATATATATATATATATATATATATATATATATATATATATATATATAAATAAATGAATATATATATATATAGTAATGATAATTTTATTCAGTAAAGGAGTTACAAAATTCACTTTTAATAACTACAATCTATATTGAAAAATCAGCTCAGTATTTCACAATTGATGCATGTGAACTCATACCTCAGACGAGTTGAAATACCCCAATCTATATATATATATATATATATATATATATATATATATATATATATATATATATATATATATATATATATATATATATATATATATATATATATATTATATATCCTAGAACACATTTAAACGAATCCTTACATAATCATCAACAATATGCAAATCTTAATTGTTACGATTCTAACAAAAACAGAAACACTACCAATTTTTAGAAAACATTATAAATAATGGGTCTACCCATAATCTTTTTTCATGAGATTAATTGAATTTTTATTCCGCAGATAAAGTCTATAATATCTTAGTAATGTATTTTACAATTTGATACTTAGATAGTAGAAAACGCCTATTCCACATCGTCATTAGCCGTTTTGGAGAGTGGTGTTTGTAAAGCTGAGTTAAACTGAGCTTGTGTTGCTTGAAATCCTGTGTCCAACAGGGAACTGTACATGTGAAGGAATATCAAATATGCCACTGTTCGGACCACAAGTGTTAAGTGGCCGAGTGGGCAACAACATTGAATGCTCATAGCCATCTCATACTTCTTAAGAAGAGTACTTAGGACATGCGAACCAAACCACAGCGCCATCCATCGGAAACCGATAGGTATCTTCTTTAGGTCAAACACAAATGGCAATGACTGAAAACTCTTATATATATATATATATATATATATATATATATATATATATATATATATATATATATATATATTATATCATGTTAGTGTGATTCTTCTATTTATTCCTCGAGCCATTGTGGACTAATTATCTAATAGTGGATGCAAGGCGGAGAATCACGCTATATAAATAAACTTCGGCCCGTTCCAGGATTCGACTCTATAATTTAAAAATCATGAGTGTAGTTCAATAGCCACTCCTTCAAAGGCTATTTATCAAAAACAAAATGATATATACATGTGTTAAGAAGACTATACTTATTCAAAAAGTTCCACTAATAAGTAATCATCAAACAAATCTTCAAATTCAATGTCACTGCAATAAAAATTCAACACTACTGTAATAGGTGTACTATTGTGGCAAATCGAGAGTTAGAGTTTGTCTCTTACAGTGTTGATCTAAGCAAAATAATTGGGATTTCTTTTGACGATTTTCGTCAGCCTTATAAATTTGAGACAACAAAGAATTATTGTTATTATTCACGAATGTAAACATCTGCTTACCGTTTCCGCCATCCTATTTGAAATAAGAAAGCGTGTTATTCAGTAGCATCGTATGTTACTAATACAGTTTTCGTTTCGTGATAGAAACAAATTGAAAAATGACCGTAATTGCTAGTTAGGTACTTCGAAGTACTATTATATTTACCAGGAAAACACACGATATACAATCATAAAGATTCAGTTGAATTTCCACAAGTGACATTCAAGAGATTCATAGCTCCATCACTAAGGACGCATTTTCTTCTAATTTTTGTTCTTTTTTACATTCAACTTCTCAACCGCGTAAGTCAATTTGGAAGGTATGTGGAGGTGAGTAAAATCTCAACGAAAAAACCTGAAATCTTTATATTAAAATGGATATATCACAAAATCGCAGTTTCCTAACTCGAAATCAATCCACGTACAAGATTTCAATCATCAAACTCAATCTGCAGCTCTTCAAAAGGTGTGTGGAGGTGCATAAACCCTCAAAAATGTCGACAAAATATTATTTAACTATTATTTACTATTTAAGGGGTTATCTGTAATGCCCTTCAGAGAACCCTAGACCAGGCAGTCTCAACCTTTTAGGATTCGCAACCCAATTTCCTATCATAATGTGTATCGCGCTCCTAACCATGAAACCATGATGTAATACCTATCAAATTATTGTGCATAAAGATCATCATTTCATTAAATGTAATAATACTACAAACAAAAAAGTCTTTCCTTGGGAATGTGTGAGCAGATCTACTGAAAAAGGTTTTTTGTTGTGTGTGTGCTCGAGCCCCGCCTAAGTATGCTCGCACACCCATAGTGGGCTCGCGCCACAGGTTGAGAAACCTGCCCTAGACAGTTAAATTTCGTATATGTTGTTCATAATTATTTCCTCATCTTTTGCCGGAGGTTGGAAAAATTTTCACAACTCCACGCTACTCTGTTATCCAAAGTTTGGAAATGCCAAAATGTTAACTGAATTTAAATAAATGTTGATAGTTTCGTTATGCCTCAAAAACAACATCATTTTAATTTGCTCTGGTTGAGGCCACTGGGAAAAAAATTAAAATTTATATAAACTTGAATATAATATATATACAGGGTGTTTCTAAATTGATGCGAAAGATTTCAATTCTTTAGCAAAAATTAAGGGGGGTCTTTCATATAACTTTTTGTTCAAAACCCTTTTCCCTCCAAGTTACAGCCCTTTGAAATTAGGTGAAAAAAATTGTTTTTATTCAAGGCATCCACTTTGGAAAGATTTGGAAGAATGAAATTTGGCAGATAACTGCTGCTAATAAAATGGCAGTTTTTGAGTGTTTTTGTTACCCTTAACTGTAATCACAAGGGGCTGAAAAAAACAACCCCTATATTATTTTGCATCAGAACTTTTCAATGCGCGTATATTTTCCTTTTTAAAAAATATATTCGAAAAGACAGACTTGATCTGCAACTTTTTTATGTCTTGACTTTTAATCATAAAGTTGTTAGTTTGATCACAAAAAAATAAAATAGTGCTCAGACTATTTTCCCATAAATTCACAGAGGTTATCATTTATTAAAAAAAAACAAGTAAGCTGCTGTCAAATGTCAAATAATTTGTTAATTGTTATTAGTAGTACAATTATTGTTCAATCCGCTCTAATTTGCAATATTCTTCAACTAAATAAAAAAATGCCATTCTTTCAATAAAGTTTTATTTAGTTGTGAAAAATGTTTGAAGTCACTATAAAACTGTCTAGAAATTGGAAAAAATCAGGACAATAAAACTATTTGTCATATGACTTCATTTGAAAGCAGCTTACTTGTTTTTTTTTTAAATAAATGATAACCTCTCTGTGAATTTATGGGAAGAGTCTGAGCACTATTTTATTTTTTTCTGATCAAACTAACAACTTTATGATAAAAAGTCAGGCCATAAAAAAGTTGCAGATTGAGTCTGTCTTTTCAAATATATTTTTTAAATAGGAAAGTATAAGCGCATTAAAAAGTTCTGATGCAAAATATTATAGGGGTTGTTTTTTTCAGCCCCTTGTGCTATCATTTTAGTGTAACAAAAACACTCAAAAACTGCTATTTCATTAGCAGCAGTTATCTGCCAAATTTCATTCCTCTAGTTTTTTCCTAAGTGGATGTATTGAATAAAAACAATTTTTTTTCACCAAATTTCAAAGGGCTGTAACTTGGAGGGAAAAGGGCGTTGAACAAAAAGTTATATGAAAGACCCCCTTAATTTTTGCTGAAGAATATATATATATATATATATATATATATATATATATATATATATATATATATATATATATATATATATATAAGTATATATATTATATATATATATATATATATATATATATATATATATATATATATATATATATATATATAATATATGTATATAAATACTATATTGAACAACAATATTCTGAATAGTGGCCCAGGGGGTCAAAACCCGATTTAAAATCCTCTTGAATACAGTGGCAACAGTGAACCATATACGACTTAAAAGTTTAATATAACTTATTGAAGTATAACCAAATCATCCAGCACAGTAAGCTCTATAAACAGTCCACGTTATCTAGAATCCAGTTTATGTAATAAAAGAACCACAAGATGAGTATTCCATCACCTCAGCATCATTGCGGGATTATCTCTTCGTTTTTTTTTTTGTTCAAATATCAAGTTTGCGTTAATATACATAGATATTATTGATAACAGATATGTTTCTAGGAAAACATAAGTTTTGCACTTCAAATTACAATATTAACAATGTAAAATCAAAAGCTTTTATTAAGTTTCACAAGATGTAGAATATTGTAACTTCATATTCAGTGGAAATTCTCAATTCAAACTTCAGACCAAGTTAGAATGAAAAAAAATATATATATATGTATATAAAAAATCCGGACACCCTACTGCATAGCACTAGGAATGATAAAACCCCTCGGCGCATGTGCATGTCGTAATGCCTGATAAGTCTATCGCAGATCATTTTTCCTCATGGTGACTATATCGGGAAATGTATAGTATTTGAGATATAATCAAAAATTTGAGTGAAATTCATAATTTTTACAAATTTTTTTATTGCTAGGTGGCGCCACGTCAATATTTTTTGGATGTATTATATAAATTAAAAAACTGAACATATCATTTTATTTCATTATTGTAAAAATCGGTTTAGGTTTAAGATTTATAGATAGCACCACATGTCTATGGACAAAAAAATCTAAAAAAGGCTATAATTTTTTTATTCTTCGTGCGGAAAAATGTTTGAAAACACTTTTCTTATATAATCATATGTATTTTATCGATATCCGTTGGAAGTTTTAAAATCGAACCAGGTACTAACTTTTTGTCGTGATACTATAACCCCTTAGCTTCGCCTCAGGGTAATAATATTTGGGCGATTCCGTTTTCCTGAAATAAATAAATATGTCTACTAAATGCAACAATATTACCATAAATTATCTTTATTCAGTATCAGGAAAAAAATTGGTTCAAGTATAGGCTCTGTGGTACTCCCTTCATGAGATTTTGTTGGTTCAATGCTTTTGCAACAAGGTCTTCACCGTTTTTCGGGATATATAGTAGGAACAAGAGAAACCTTTTATCAATGATTATCATTATGAATTGAAGAGCCATATAAAGCAATCAACGCGTCATCGAAAATTTTGAGATTATAAATGCCATTTAATTATCCGTTGGATACCTAACTAGACGTCTATCTTAAAAATTCGAGTCATTTTCTCACCTCGTTATTAACAGTTTGATTTGGATCATCCAACCATGAAAAAATTTCCATCAGATTCTTCGAGAGAATGCGAAATCATTTCTGCCACAATCTCATTATTATTACATAGTTTAGTAAATTATATGAGGAAGATCGAAAGTTTAATTTAATATCATTGTTGCCTGGAATACGGTCTGATAACCAGTGTTCGTTCATATTAAACACGACTTGGGACGTTGCACAACTTTGTTTGAAATGAGGATGGCATTACTGGCAGCAAAGTAATGGTTTAATTTCGAAAGGAAATTATTCTTTCATATAAACAAATGTCATCACTTGATAAAATATTTTACTGGTCAATTTTTTCGAAACTACCTTGGCTGAATATTTATAATAAAATGTTCACTTTCCCAAGAATAATTATTTCAATTGTGTGATCGGTCTTCTCAATTTTGATATGTGAAATTCCAAATATGATCGGCTAATTAGAAAGATTCCCTGAACCTCTAAATCAGCTTGATTTGGTACTTATCAATATACGTATTGAGTTATCTTAAAGAACTTTTTGCTGATAACCATTTAGATATTTCTTACCTTCACCGCTTTAAGGAAGAATGGGAATAACAAGGGGTATCGACTGTTTCAGATGTGTTCTTCGTTTACGAAGAATTCTGCTCTATGATATTTATATATATATATATATATATATATATATATATATATATATATATATATATATATATATAAATTATATATATATATATATATATATATATATGTATATATATAAATATATATTTATATATATATATATATATATATATATGATAAGAGATTTGACATTGAAACCCTTTTCCGTAATAAAATAAATTAACCGCCTAATCGGTTTATAAGGTCTTCTAAGCCTTGTAAAAATAAGTTATACTTTAAACATTTGATTTTTATGATAGTTTCAGTTTGTTTATGACCTAAAGAAAATCGTAGCATCCATAACTGGAGCAAATCATCTTATTGTCGATTATTCCTTAATCCTTAATCGTTGAGTATGTTTATCCAACAATTCAGATTGAAATGGAATATAATCAATATGTTTTTGTTGTGGTGTGCTTACTATTACTATCAGCTATTTTTCAGTATATCCTTAAACAATTCAACCGTACTTATCATTATTTTGATTTATGAAGAATCTCAGTTTTGTCTGGCTCTCTGAGCCTTCCTAATGCGAAAATACGTTCTTGTAAAAATCATGCTGCAATACAGTTTCCATTCGATTGAAGTTATATATATATATATATATATATATATATATATATATATATATATATATATATATATATATAAAAGTTCGTGGATGAATTTTCAATTATTAATTTAGAAATGTATATTCTAATCTGAAAGAAATTCCTCAATTTTTTAGTGGTGTTTATTTTTCTTATTGAAATAGATACTGCAAGAGTTCTTTGGTATGTACTTAAATACATGAAAAACACTGAAACATAGTATTTTGAGAGTCTGGAATCTTGTGCAACAGTTTTAAATATTTTCTCAGAATTTAACCTCTAAATGAAAACTAACTATATAATAATCACCTACATTTGAATTGTGAAATTGTCAAATGTAATCGTTGAAAAACATCTCAAAGAATAATTACAGCTTGAATAATGTTGATGACTAAAAATAATTTTTCATAATGTCGATCAGAAAAATGTATCTCATTCAGAAGAACTTTTTCAATAAATATTCTCATGAAACCAAAGGTTCAGTACGCCATCTGAGAAAATTTTGAGAAATAGACATAATCTCCCAAACTTTCTGTATATTTTTGGACTGCCCTCGTAACCTTGCAGGTTTCAATCTGTCTCTTTAATATATTAGGATTACAATCTTTTTAATCAAATCTACTTTCATACTATATTATTCACAAAAATATTAATCTTCATTTCACCGAGTAATAGCAATAATCAACTGTAAAATGAATAGTGAAGTTATTTATGTTATCTCATCTAGATTCTCAGAAAAGCTGCCTTCACTTCGCGTGACCGAACATCTCTAGATTCCTCCAAATGCTTCATCTTCATCTTCACGAAGCGGAACTAACTGATCTACGTTTGTTTTCCTGCGTAATGTAAAATTTTATGATTGTCCCTTAAGATAATTAGAAGATTGCGGCAATATGTGAAGAAACGGACATAATCATTTCATTTAATTCACTCACAATGAAATATTTTCACTTCGTAATTTGAATAGTATTTAATTTGACGAAATTTAGGTTGGTATGGAATCATTAAGGATTAATGTCTCCAAATTTAAGTTATTGTCTGTTTAGAATTCACATCGTTGTATTTATTTCTTCGTTACTTTCATCCCATATACAAATTATATGGTCCTTATTGCATGTTGTGAATTTGGAGTAATTGTTTGATGTTAAAAATCAGTAGCGTAGCCACGAATAATTCATCAGCTCGAATTGAATACAATATTAGTTTTCTTTCACTATTTTCGATGAATTTTTCAAGGAAAAAACACATCAGTAAATCAACTCACAACCTGATTGTTCTTCTAAATTAGGTTCTCATGATTGTGATCTTCCAGCTTTAGCGAGAAGCTATTCATTTTCCAAAATACCAAAAAAAACACTGCTTCAGTTGCCCATCTCGTTAGATAGGTCTTAGCAAGACTTTTCTGATGATGATGTCCGATCCTTCCCTGGAGCAGCTTTTTAGAGGGTTCAGTTTCATGTGACGTACGATTTTTTCCAATCTTAGATGGACATAGACTATAAATGGAAGGAAATTGGTACGATTGATCGAACCTAAGATCCCAGAACTACTTTTATGTGCTCATTTTAGAAAAATTATATGCATTTGTCAGAACACAATCCAGTGACTTGGAACTTGGCCATGTAGGTTTCCCAAATGTGTCCTACAATACCGCTGTGAGTTAAGCTCACCTAAAGTGGCGCCATTGAGGTGGAATTTCACCCATATATAAAACGATTCTTGAGATAAGTGGTACTCAGGATGAATCACTTTGTCAGAGATTCCAAAAGGTATGCGACTACACCAAGAGGGAACGTAACTATGTAACTATGTCATGGGATGTGTAACTTGAACCATACACATCCTGGTGAAACAGCTAAGACGAGAAAACCTACTAGAAATATTTCTGGATTTAAATATTTCTTTGTTAAAAAATTACTGATCTTTAAGTATATTGCTGATAGTTCTCGTATTGGCGTCTGACCTTATGCGTGTGTTCAATCATTGATCAAATTCTTTAAACATAAGCAGTGAGACAAATGATCAGATGAAGACCTGATGTCATTGATGCTTAGCCAGCCTGTCACTTGTGTCATCCCTGGGGTCCAAAAATCAACTTATATACATTTCAAGAAAATGCTGTGTATGTTATCAGAACACAAGGCACAGACTTACAACTTCGCCTCTTATATAACGCTACAATACTTACATGCAAGCTATGCCCAACTAATGTGGCGCCACCTATGTCAAACGAATCAAAATTTAGTCATTTTAGTCGAATTTCTTTCATATATGGAACGATTTTTTAGGAGTAACAGAGATTGTGAGTCAAAAAAATTGTACGTAGGGTAGGGTGGATCACTTTGTCAGGAATATCAAAAGGCATGCAAAATTAAGGGATATGCAGTTATGTCTCGAAACAAAGCCTCATGGGTGTCTATGAAATCGTGATTAAATGATAAGAACGATGAAATACATCCAGATTTTTTTGTCATTTCGAACTAAAGCACTTTGAGGTGTACAGAAAAAAAATAGGTGAGAAGAGAAAACAAATTTTCACTAAGAAACCTTCATTTCGTACCTACCTAAAATATCTTTCGATTTGAATATTCAATTAATCAAAAATTTCTGATGTATACGCATAATGTTTTGAATATTATAAATTTATTCGATTTAAAATTTTTAATAGAGGATGTGCGTTGCCCCACTAAATTTCATTGCGTTGTCCCCTTGCAGATAATCTATCTGGTAGATTAGTGGGAAGAGGAACTACTCTTACAAAATTTCATGATAAGATTCAAATTCGTATTTTTAGTCATACTAATTAATAACAAATAACTACAACGATGTAGAAAAGCTGTTATTATCAGCCTGCTAATTATTCACGTCATTAACATCATTAATTTTATCTTCATCTCCCACATTTATTATTCGAGTCGGCTTGATTTTGTACCCATGAAGCCTTTATATATATATATATATATATATATATATATATATATATATATATATATATATATATATATATATATATATATATTTATATATATATATATATATATATATATATATATATATATATATATAATAAAGTATAAACTTTAAAATAAAAACACTTGGCTTATGTTTCACAATAAAAAATATTTAGATACTGTATTTAGCAGTAACCAACAGTAGACATGTTTCGAGTTATGAACTCATTATCAAGACTGACTACAGGAGAGTATTGCATTGTAATTTATGAAACAGACAAAAGCAAAGGTGATACCTGAAAATCAATTTGTTCGTTTACAAGGGGTAATTGACTATTATGGGCGGAACTTATTTCGAGAATTTCAAGAAGGTCAAGGCGTTTACCCTTGTTACCTGAATGTAACAATTTGGTTTTGTTGAAATCCAGGAAGTGATTGAATTTAATACAATGTTCAGAGAAGCCAGTGGTATTTTTGTTTTGTAAAATTGACTTTTTATGTTCTTCAACACGAATATTTATATTCCTTCCTGTCTGTCCAATATAGAAAGAAGGACATTCGTCCCAAAATATTTTGTAAATACTACTGTTTTCTCCGATGTTAGATTTTTCTTTATTATTGACTAAGAATGACTTCAAGTTTCTTTCATTTGTACAAATTGTTTTAACGTTATTTTTCGATAGTCTGTTACAAATTTTGCTACTCAAATTAGGCACATAATTTATTGGGAAGTATTTTTGTTCTTCATCAATAGTTTGCGTGGGGTATATTGAATGCAACAGATACTTTATTCATTTTTTCCCAATGAGCTTGTCGATAAGACTTTCATTGTAACCGTTATTGATGGCTAATAATTTAATTGTATTAACTTCAGTTTGAAAATTTGTTTCCGATAATGGGATCGTGAACAACCTGTATGTATGAACGAATGAAAAGCACTGAGTTTTATTTCAATGTGTTGGTTACTGTCGCTGTGAATTAAAGTATCTGTGAAGGTTGGTTTTCTATAAATGTTGAAAGTAAGAGAATTCAAATTCCTAGCAATCTGAACGTCTAAGAAATTCAAGGTACCGTTTTCGTTTTCTACTTCCTTTGTAAATTGAATCGAGTTGTAGAAAGTATTTATATATTCAAGGAAATTATCTAACTGCCTATCTGTACCGGTCCAAATACAAAAAATATCATCTACATAACGCCTCCATAATGAAACGTTAGTAATTAAATTATTATCAGCATTGCTGATAATAATTTAATTACTAACGTATATATATATATATATATATATATATATATATATATATATATATATATATATATATATATATATATATATATCGATATATAAATCTATATATATCTTTATATATATATATAGATATATATATATTATATATATATATATATATGGAAAGTTGTTTGATAATATTTTAAATTATTGAAGAATTTTCCTTATATATATATATATATATATATATATATATATATATATATATATAGATATATATATATATATTTATATATATATATATATATAAATAAATATATATATATATATATATATATAAGGAAAATTCTTCAATAATTTAAAATATTATCAAACAACTTTCGAAGGGAGCTGTTATATGTATTCTGCGAAGAGAAAGCTCCCTTTTGTTTAATAATTTTTTCAATCATTGAAGAATTTTCCTTGTTTACTTAATGTAATATATTCACCCTGGTCAGCTTAGTAGCTAGCAGTATATTTTTCATGATTTGATTATATATATATATATATATATATATATATATATATATATATATATATATATATATATATATATATATATATATATATATTTATATCTATTTATATATATATATATATTTTTATATATATATATATATATATATATATATATATATATATATATATATATATATATATATATATATATATATATATATATATATATATACCTATATATATATATATATATATAGTAATATTTGGAGAGGTACAATGATGTGCTCTCAATTTTTATTCATTTTTTTCGAAAAATTATCAAAGAAAATAAATTTTTCTCTTGTTCACCAGAATAACGTAACTTTATTTGGCATAAATTATTAATTGAGTAAAAAACAAGTTTTTACATTCTGCAGTACAATATTTTCTTTCAGAGTATTATAACATGAAAAACAATACAATGTCAAATGGATTACTCATACAATCAATTTTTGTTGGAATACTGAGAATTCGTGGCCAATTAATTTTTGAATAAAAAAAAGGATACTAATTAGAGAAACAAAAGTTACTGAAGGATCATTTTAAAATAATGAAAAACAATATGTTTATAAAATTAAGATGGTCCTAGATTCGTAATTTACTATCAAATGATAAAATAATGATTTTTAAAATATTTCTTGGTGTTCTGCATTCTTTCTAATTCTCACTTTGGATCATAGAATGGTTGAATCCAAGCGTCAAAATTCAATCACTTACAACTCTATGTTACAAATTCATGAATTGATATCTGAATTATTTTTTTAACGACTTCTAAACTTATTCCTTCATCCAGCTTCAGATTATGAGCAATTGTTTTCAATTCAATTATAATGCATGAAGTACAAGTTTATGTTAATGATGTCAAGCAATTTACCATTTCAAGAGAAAAAAGATTGTCATATTCATACTTATCGTATGGGTATAATTTGAATTCAAGGTAATGGATGTTAGTCAATCTCAGTATTATCATAAACAAAATATAAATTCAGAGGAGGTTACAGCAGAAACATATTCATTAAGTGAAGATCTATGTTAACATCGATGTTCCATTGACGCAAAATTAAAATTGATAAAAAAATAACATTCAATTTATGAAAGCCTTCATTACTATTAGGATACTAGCAAAGTATAAATCTTTCAATAATTGAAGATTTTCAGTTATCTTTTGTTTAATGTTTTTCCACTGTTCAATGATTTAATTGAAGTACATATTAAAGGTCAGTACATGATTATCGTGAAGATAACCGTTGTTTTTTAGACTAAATCACTTAATAACGGGTTTCCTGGAGTAAGCTCTTTCAGATTAACTACATTTTAAACATTTAAAAGTTTTGTTTGACATACGTATTTGTTCATGGGCACCAAATACAAATTAATTGCAATAAATGCCTAGATTGATCATTCATTTTGATATATAAGTAATAATAAATGTATAAGTGGTTTCCGTACTTACGGGCGGCCTAAGGCCGCCTTTTGCCCAAGTTACAGGAAATGTATCTGGGAGAGCGGTGGCGGGAACGGCGCACTTAGCAGCCATCCGAAATAACGATGAAGCCCTAGGCGGGATCTCATTTCAATACGCAGAGTTAATTTTCCGTATCGAATTTTTGAAGTTTCGCTGACGAGATAGAAAATGGCTCAACTTGAGCCTTTTTTGAAAGATATTACATTGAATCATCTAAAGAATTTTTCTTAATTACAGAACGTAACTCCGACATGCAAGGCGTTGTGTTCATGCATCAGAACCCTCAACAAGGCTCCCCGCCCCCAAATAGTACTGCAGGTAAGTTGAATGAAGTTTTTTGATACCATTTTCACTTGTTCTTTTTTGAAATGAAGTTTAAAATAACAAAAACCAAACAAGTATTAATTTGACAAACTTAATAATGAACTATATCATCACGTTTGAAACGGCTTCGATTTGTATTAGGTATTCAATATTCTTTAATGTTTTTTGGTGAAAATTAATTTACGTACTTATAAGGTTTTATGTGGGTTCAAAAAAAATTATTATACTCAGTGGGATAAAACTAACCGATAATTTAAGGCATAACTTCATTTCCCTGCTGTACGGAAAATAATAAAGTTGATATTGAAGATTATTATTAATTTTCTGCTTGATTTTAATAATTAAACTATGTTATTTTTTTGTTATATATTTGTTCTTTCATTAAAGTTTATTAATGTACATTTTGGTGAACTATGTGATAAGTTCTAATGGTAAATTGGCAAAAATTAATTTTAGATTCTCAACTTTCACCGATTTCGATGAACTAGGTGGAACCAATAAATCCAATTTTCGTAATATAACACTATATTCGATTATCGTTCCATTTTTATTTAAACAGAAGACTAAGCGGACTCATATACCAGAAATAATTATTTTTATGACAATTACTTCATCACTTCAAACTTTTCGGAGCTCATCACAAATTAACAGAAATAAGTCTAATAGAGTAATAGGAATATAAAATTTAATAATAATAGTGATTTCTTAATAGTGATTTCAATCAATCATAGATGACAACGAGAGATAATTAGATTAGCGACATCAATATCTACACAGTAGTAATACTGTATTATACAATCACAAAATAAATCAGAATCTACTATAAATCACAGGATGAATCCCACAATGCCATAAATACATCAAAAAATACAAACTATTATTTGAACAGATCATGATAGAAGTCATCAATTAAATATATCGCCATTCCCATAAGATCTTCTATTGCCTGCTAAATAGTTTACTATTTCAAATATTAGTAAGTTCCACTGGTAGTTTACTGTCTAAATGTAGGGCTTGCACTGTATGAAACATATTCATATAATTGAGTCGGTAGGCGGGAATCCGAAATTTATGGAGTGCCTAGTAGCAAATGGATGGATGGAGTGACCCATTTGGAGCAAAATACATATTCCAAAGCTCATCACATATGGACCTTATTCTGTCGATTTTCTGTATCTAACAAAGAAGGTCTTCCACGAGGATTTTTGATTTATTCTTGCGATACATAGAATATTTTTTTGGTGACACAAAAATTTCGTTCACCATCGAACTTGATCACCAAAATTATATGCCATAACGCAGTCTCGTCTTCACATATGCAAAAAGATGCTCAATAAATGAGCTAAATTCAATACATGCAGGTTTCTCAGCAGAAAACAGGACCGGTTCGATTTTGCAATTAACGCCTCACACTGTGTATGCCACGTCAGGTCCTCATCGATGGGGGGAGTAGAAAATTTACTGCTCCAACGTTTTCCAGAGCAGGACACCTCAGCCAATACGTCAAAATCCTCCATAGGTGATAACCTATCAACCGCGCTATCTCTCACCAAGAGTGTTGTGTCATAAGCATTACAGAGGCATTTATGGACTTCGGGAGTTCATTGCCCTATAAAGAAACAACACATGTCCCAAAACAGGGCCCTCGAGGAACCCAAATCATTTCCTTTCCTCGCATGTAGAATCTGAAACACTTCATCATGTTATTGATTCCTCCATATAATCAATTGATATATATGAATTTATATATATATATATATATATAAAAGACTCAAATATTGTAGCATATATATATATATATATATATATATATATATATATATATATATATATATATATATATATATGCTACAATATGTGAGTCTTTTTTTTTTTTAACTCGAGGGACCTACAGTTTAACGCCGATTCCGAACGGCCAATGGGCTTGTGAACGATGCACATTACCCAACAATTCCTCTTAAAACTATAACCACTAAATACCGGACATATACAACACCCAAGAGCAAGGTGGGACTCGAACCCACAATCCTCGGTTTACAAGCGGTAAACCATACCGCCTGGTCTACCGAGGCCTCTATGTGAGTCTTTGTGTAAGATTGTTACAGCAAGATTCATTACATCACTCATTTTTAGTACATATTTATTTCAATGAATATATTCACGTAACAATTCCTGAAAGTGTCATTTTATCGACCAGTGAGCAGGCTAGCACTGGAAGCATGCTTAAGCACTTATTCGAAGCCGAAATGATTCCTAAATTACTTTTACTGCCACTACTTTCCATTGTTATCTGATTAATATGTCACTTAGACAGGCTGCCAGCTCGTAGCGTTTTCATTTAGTAATTTCTTTATTCAACATCTATTTAGTATGTGTTTGCTATGACGTTCGATATGTCATAAGATAACAAATGATAACAATGACGTCATTTCTTCATCTGATTATTTGTCTCAATCCTTATTTCTTGAAGAATTTAATTAATGATTAAACATATATATATATATATATATATATATATATATATATATATATATATATATAATATAAAAATATATATATATATATATATATATATATATAAGGCAAACGCCCATATAGGAATTAACAGCCATACTTAAAGATGAGTAATTTTTGATCAAAGGAATATTTAAATCGAAGGATATTCCAAGTAGGTAAGAAATAAAAGTTTATCAATTTTATTTTCATCTTAGCTGTTTTCTTTTCTAACAACTCAAAATGCTTCAGTTATAAATGACAGTTATAAATGACAAGTAAAGATGTGTTTTTCCATTCTCGGAATTCAATATCACGTAGTTCAGAGATATCCTTGAAGGTATGGTTCAATTTAGACATCCCTTGACATGGATGATTTCTTCTTGGCGTATTTGCATGCCTCTTGGAATCCCTGGCAAAGTCTTCCACTCATCATCTATTCAACTATCTGAAAAATCGTTTTATATATGGGTGAAATTCGATCAAAATTATACCACTTTAGGTGTAGCTTAACTCACCTTAGGACTGTAGGGCGCATATGAGAAACCTACATGGCCAAGCTCCAAGAGTCTGGGTTGTGTCCTGACAAATGAACATAATTTTTGGGCCCTTGGTCCGATCAAGCGTACCAAATTCTTTCCATTGAGAGGCCATTCCCGCTTTAACGATACCAAAACTTCATGATAAAGGGTATTCTGGTTTATTTCGTTCAAGACAGGAAATAAATTGTGCGGCAAAGAAAAATGGACTCTTTATAGAGCTCTTCTGACCCACAGTGATCACCAGCTTTACACATCAGTAAGAAGGTCTAGCTAAGACCTATCCAACTGTGGGAATACGATTCGATTTTGGGTGTGGTCATATGGTTGTGTAGCTTAGGTCATGAGGTGTTCATATACCAAGTATGACTTTTCTGAGTTGAAGAATAAGAAAAGTTATGGGAGGTTAACCTAACCTCAAACCTAACCTAACCTGACCTAACCTCAAACCTAACCGAATATATCATAACCTAAATAAATAAAAAGCATTGAAATATCCAAAACTCTATATATAGTTTTCGGTAAATTTTGCTGCCTTAACCCCCTATATCTCCTAAACCACTAATCTCAGTAAAACCATACTTGGTATATACTCTATTACCAGAGATACACAATTTCCAGTTCTGCCATATACTATAATCGAGTCGGGAGATTAGTATTTTCTGGAAATTTTTTCGAAAACGTAGACCTTGCTTAAGCTGGATGTTTAAAATCAGTATATTGGAAATAAAAGCAGGTATTTATACGGTTCAATCGCTCACAGCTCCGTTCTATTTGATATAGTAGGGGAGCCCGAGATTCTAAATGGGGATTTACTCGAGCGTCGTGGGGACCTTTTGGATTGTTAAGATTAGATGCTAAAACGAATAAAAGATTATATGATGTATGTCATTTCACTGGGGGGGGGCGTGTGCAGATCTTCAAAAATGTAAAAAAAATCGTTATATAGATTTACTCGAGCGCGTTAGATATTAATAGTTTATACACATCGTCTCTGATAACGAAGGTAAGTTAATCTGCCGATTTGCATGGTGGGGGTGACCCGTATGAGACCAAAACTCATCGCCGATATTCAAAAATGCAAAAAAAATCGTGACATTTCCTTCAAAATGAAAATAAAAAATTAACCGTGCTCGAGAATGTCGAGGTGACGTTTTCTTTTTGCAACTTTTTTAGTCTCTTATTTCCTTATGCCACGTGCAAATCGTCAGATTAGCGAAATGCATACTCTGCTGCATGTAATTAACTCGCCTTGCCTTAATCTGACGCACTCGAGTTTTTCGAACGATCGATTTTTTTTTACTAATCTGATCGGCTGCCCTAGACGAACGCCCCCATATTGAGGGTTCATGTATGGTGGGGATACTCAACAGGGTGCAAGGTTTTCCCCAATATGTTATTCTGCCGCGCTCGAGTAAATCCCAAAATCCCCGCTTGGGCTCCCCTACCTACCAAAATTTGAAATTCCCGAACGAGGAAAATGTCGTCGATATTAATTCATGTGACATTTCCCAACGCCTATCATTTTAAACCGATAAACTAATCAATCACAAGATTGAATGTTACAACAAATTATCCCGTGGTTCTAAGGAAGCATCGGGCGCCGAAATTAAATACCTCGAGATAAGATCAAGTAAACACGAAATCTTATGTTCCGAAGAGGAAACAGAGCGAGGGAGCGGAAAGACCGGCGATTATGGACCACAACCAGATAGACAGAACAAAAACCGCATACAATACACAGGTTTAGTTTCCTTTCAAAATATTTTCAGATTATTAACCTTAAAGAGATAAGTATTACCGGAAAGAGTGTATGTGGGAAAGAATCGTTCTCTAGTTTTTTTCAGGCGACTTTGCGTCCTGTCTGCGACTTTGCGGGAGGATAAATTGAAGCTGCTCTCGGATCTGGTTCACACTTTTCTATCTGTTTTTATATTTATCGTTCTTACGAAGTAACTGAACGCTAGTTTGAAATATTGCGAAACTCAAACTATAGTCGACAATATTCCGTCATATTGTAAATTAATTGAATATTAGGGTAAAAAATCATACCATGGCCTATCTCTTGATTGTTTAGATAGTTCTTGTTAACATCTTTGAAATTTTGCGAAAACCATTAAGTAATCAGTATTTTTCAAATTTTTACTGCCGTAATTAGAGTTTCTTCACTGAATTTCTCAATAATATTATTGTTGCTTTGCAATTCTTAAAAAAAAATTCGTTTATTTCAACATTTATGTGTTTATGTACCTATATGTATATCTAAATGTATATAAATATATATATATATATATATATATATAGATAACTTTTTGATAATTATTAGCAATAACAGGCTTGATGAATCTCAGAAAAACTCGATTTTATGAAGAAGTTCACGTTTCGCCACGATATTCGTGGCTTTTTCAAAACTTTTGAAATATTGAAATTTCGTTGACATTTATTGATTTGAAAAAATTTGAATAGTTAAAAAAGACTACTATGTTTCATCAAAATTTTTTCGGCTGTGATGGCCGTTCTCTGTTATTTATTACGTGCTATTTAGTCCAATATTAACATTCAAATCTGTTATTATTAGATGGTAAGGGAAACCACAGAAACCTTTACCCACGTAATGTTCGAAATAGGTTGAAATTATTTTGATTTTGAAAAGTCAAAGAATAGGGTACCTACTATTTAATTTTTTTTCAAAAATTGTTTACGGCTGTGGATGTCTCATTTAATAATTACGTGCTATTTAGTCAAATATCAACAGTCAGGTCTATTGATATTAGATGGAAAGGGAACCACAGAAACCTTCACCCACGTAATGTACAAAATAGGTTTAAAATATTTGATTGATTTGTTTTTAAAAGGACTACTTGTAATTCTGGATTCTTTGACTTTTCAAAATCGAAATAATTTCAACCTATTTCGAACATTACCTTGGTAAAGGTTTCGGTGGTTTCCCTTACCATCTAATAATAACAGATCTGAATGTTAATATTGGACTAAATAGCACGTTATAAAGAACAGAGCACGGCCACAGCCGAAAAAATGTTGATGAAGCATAGTAGTCTTTTTTAACTATTCAAATTTTTTCAAATCAATAAATGTCAAAGAAATTTCAATATTTCAAAAGTTTTGAAAGAGCCACGAATGTCGTGGCGAAACGTAAACTTCTTGATAAAATCGAGTTTTTTTGAGATTCACCAAGCCTGTTATTGCTAATAATTATCAAAAAGTTGAAAATAGTTCACCGGCAACAACAATTCAAATAAAAATAAATAAATATATATATATATATATATATATATATATATATATATATATATATATATATATATATATATATATATATATATATATATATATATATATATATATATATATATATATATATATATTATATATATATAGATATAATATATATATATATATATATATATATATATATATATATATATATATATATATATATTTATATATGTATCTACCTATATAAATCTAATACAAAACTGCCACAGTATGTATGTAAATCTGGACAGAATAAAATTTCTAGTTGCTCCGTTTCCTGTGAATTTTACTTTGAATGAATTTTATAAACTTTACTTCTTCCATATTAAAAACAATCTAAAAAATTGAATTGTGTTGTACTTTCAATTTCCAACAAAATGTAAATAATGTGCAGTAACTGTACCTAACGATATTAATGTTCGAAATTTAAAATAATTTTATTTACTTTTGAGAATTTTTCCCATTTCATTCAGTGCATAACTAAAAGTTCTTTTACATGAAAAATGGCCAATCATAATGTTCAGATTTCTGTAAGATTGATAGAATTTCACTTAAATCATACGTGACGTATGTGTATTGAAATACGTTTTCACAGCTTTTCATCCTATCGAGAAGTAAAATACTCCATATTTACACCAATATGCCGATGTAGGAAGTAAACTGAATCATTGCTCAAATATTTCATTTATTTTTCAACAAACGAAACAAGATCCTGCCTTGTATACACATGAGCGCGTCTAAGACGAGATATCATATTATCTCCGTGTGTCGTATTGTTTACCTAAACTAATTGAAAAACAAAGCTATCTGAAAAGGTCCCTATCATCTTCCTGGTATCAATATCCGCACCAAAAAAAGAAGTGCTCTGTTAATAAAATATTCTCTCTTTCCAAGACCTTCGATATGGTTCAATATTTTGCTCTAGTTACCTATACCCAGAGGCGTAGCTTGAACAATGAGCGCCAGGGGCAAATAATGATCCGCCGCCCCCAGAGTTTTTTTATCCTCGTGGAAAAAATTTAAAATTTAAGAAGACCATATTCGTATAAAATAAAAATTTTTAATATTGAATTAAAATTGTACCGAATTTTTTTTGCGAGAAAAAATCTTTGTGCGTTATTTTTCGATCTTGTCCATCGTTTAGCAGCCCCTAAATTGTTGCGCCGGGGGCGACGGCCCCCTTCGCCCCCTTTAGCTACCCCACTATATATTCCTAAATTGATCATCTATGCTGAATTCTGATATCCGTGAATTCGTAATGTTTATACAACAGATAACCATGTTGATTATGCAATTCAAAATATAATAACTTCATAATCACCACAGTTCTCAAAACAAATTTATAACAGATTGAAAAGTTGAAACTCTGAATATGAGAAAAACCAATATTGTTCATTCTTTTCTTTATGAAGATTGTGAATGAATGATGATTCTTCTAAAATGTAACAAAAGATACATAAGAAGCGACAAAATGTATTCCCGAATAAATATAAATTTCAAATAGTTGATAGAATCCGTCGTTACTACGTGATAATTTAACATGATGAACAAAAACAAAACTTGTATTTACTACGTTATCACAAAAATACTCTGAAAAATATAACACTGCGATAGAATCCATTCGAGCACTGGAGAAGAATACCATAATATGGTATACGGACGGGTCTAAAACTCCCAAAGGAACTGGAGCAGAAGTTGTTGGGCCTCGTACCAAACACTCAGAACCCATGGGCCAGTTCCCCAGTATTTTTCAAGCGGAAATTCACGCCATAGAAAGGTGCATTCAGTTCAACCTCGATAGGAAATACCGGAACAAGGAAATTGCGATCCTCTCCGATAGCCAAGCAGCCATCAAAGCGTTGAGCTCTTATAACATCAACTCAAAGATGGTTTGTGAATGCCTAGACAAACTAAACGATCTGGGCAGGAACAACAAAGTGATCCTCCTCTGGGTGCCGGGGAACGTCGGAGTAAAGGGTAATGAACAAGCAGACACCCTGGCACGAAAGGGTGCGTCAACGCCACTAATCGGGCCAGAGCCTTTCTGCGGACTTGGAAAATCTTACTTCCAAGAAGAACTCAATAAAGCTGAAGAAGCAATGAGAGCAACATACCGGCGAAGACTTCCAGGACTGAGGCAGGCCAAAGATCTCCTCGGAAAGTTCAACCGAGCAAGATCGAAGACACTGATTAACCTCAGCAAAACTAGTCTAAAGACAATCACAGGATTTCTTACGGGGCATTGCAGACTCAAAGAACACCTAAGGAAGCTAGGTTTAGAGGGGGACAGCACCTGCAGATTCTGCAAGGAACGTCGTCCAAAAACACCCCACCATATACTGATGGAGTGCTATGCTGTGCACCATGAAAGACTGAACACACTGGGATCATACCAGCTGACTGTAGAAGAAATACCACGAATAGACCCCCTTAAAATCCTCAAATTCCTGAAGGTATTGAGGCTTGAGGGGCTGCTGTAAAACGAGAACACATCGAGAAGCAGAAGAAGATGGGGCACAATAGATCTAATAAGGTCGCAGCGCATCGGTCACCATCCACACCTACCAATACCAATACCAACACTGCGATCGCAATTTCGGTCACTAGACCATCAAAGAGCAGATTGAATTAAGAACTGTTCTTAACTCAATCTGCCCTATGATGGTCTGGTGACCGAAATTGCAATCGCAGTGTTATATTTTTCAAAGTATTTTTGTGATAATAAACGTAGTAAATTCAAGTTTTATTTTTGTTCAAATATACATTTCACAGAAGTCTTGACTTAGAAAGAGATCAACTTGTAGATTTTTCAGATATGTCGAAATTTACCTTACTACTAAGAATGATAAAGCCGATTTAGGAAACACAATCTGTACATATTTATTCATTTTACCACGTATCACGATAAACAATAAAAACAACAACCACAATAGCAGAAATACATCACTGATGCCATCAGCATCATCTAATAATAGTAAACTACTTATTATTTCAGACAGATATTTTTGACAATGAGACTCTTGATTATATGATGATAATTCGATCATATATCATATATATATATATATATATATATATATATATATATATATATATATATATATATATATATATATATATATATATATATATATATATATATATATATATATATATATATATATATATATTTCCATATTTTACACAGGGAGAGTAGAGGATTGAAATTCAACTTGTAATACTTCAATAACTCATTGAATGAATAGATATACTCAAATAATTCTCCCAGCTAAATGTATTCAATATTTGATATAAATTGTGAGAGTTTCTTCGAAACACTACCTACCCTTCATCTCACAATTTAATTTTTTGTTGTTATCGTTTTCCTTACTGAAATTCATGGCCCAGTTTTATCTGATGAGGCCCCCGTGTGGTGAAACGTCGCGTTAAAATCAAACAAGTGGCTTTCCAATAATATTGATACCTATTGAATCAATAATGACCGGAAGTTTCTAATAGTATCTCAAAATTTCATTTCAGATATGGAAGTATCTCCTATTCCAAGGATCCACGTAACCAAAGAAAAACTAAGCCAAAGTATACGTAGTGATTCCGGAATATTCTCAACTACTAACAGCTCAATTTCTGATAAATCCCAGAATCTTACGCGCATACATCAAACAGATAATTGCGAAGAACCATCGGATAATCGAAGTGACTGCAGCTCGCCTGATAAATTTTGTTGCCCCATTTGCTCCACCATGTTGACCTCTCAACACGACTTTACACTTCATATTAAGTCTCATAACAGCGATACCGAGATTCAACAAGACAACGACAAAGGTTTCACCTGCAGAATTTGCTTCAAAGTTTTAAGTTCTAGTTCGAGCTTGGACCGCCATGTTTTGGTACATAGTGGAGAAAGACCATTTCATTGCAAATATTGTGGTGATACTTTTACGACCAACGGAAATATGCACAGACATATGCGGGCTCATTCTCAAAAAACTAAAAACTACGAATCTGATGGAAGCACTGATAGCAGTATCAGCAATACCGAATTCAATAATAATAAAGTGAAATCGAAGCTGAACAAAAAACGCAAATTAGATTGTGAAGATTCGAGCAATAAAAAACCAAGAAACTCTGTTCAAGATGATATTGGTCAATCTTATAAATGCCCTGTTTGTGGTCGTACTGATTTCGATTCTCTTTTAATACTCGAAACTCATATAGGAGACAATCACCCAGACTATCCTGCTAAGTGTCATCAGTGCAACTGCGTTTTTGTGAATCTGAAGCAACTTGAAGTTCATCGATCAACTGCTCATGAAAATATGAACAATAAACATTCAGTTGTGGGTTTCAAGGACCTTACATTTATAGATTTCTCGAGTGAAAAATTTCCACACATTGCGCGATATGAATGCGAGAAGAATTTACATAAAGGTTCTGGTAATTTGAAGTTTCAGTGTAAAAAATGCAACCATGCGTTTCCCTGTTCAAATTCTCTGGAATATCACGAGCAAGATTGTTCGGAAATGGATAAAGGGCTAGATCTATCTGTAACTCAAAAGTTAACGGATATAGAAGTAAAGCGAAATGATTTTTTTTCTCGTTTAAACCTTCAAGATGTATCTCCTGAAAAGAGTTTTCAACAAATACAATCTAGTCCAACTGTACATCGTTTGTTGCCCGATGGAAATAGTAAAGATCTAGCAGATATTCAGACTATCATATCAATGACGACTAGTGGAAGTCTCCTTCAACAACTTCAGAATAAAACGAACGAAATAACATGTAATCTTCAAAAGCCAAATTTAGAAATTCAACAAGATCTGCCCAAAAATGAAGAAGAGGAAACGCAGGATGCTTTTGCTGTGGAGTTCCGTAAAATGAAATTGAAAGGAGAATTTCCTTGCAGACTTTGCACTGCAATTTTTCCCAATTTAAGAGCACTGAAAGGTCATAACAGAGCTCATTTGAATGGAAATAATAATGGGTCCTATCGATGCAATATGTGCCCCCATTCATCAGTGGATAAAGCTGCCCTAATTCGACATATGCGTACTCATAATGGGGACCGTCCTTATGAATGTTCGTTATGCAATTACGCATTCACCACGAAAGCGAATTGCGAAAGGCACCTAAGGAATCGCCACGCGAAAACCACTAGAGAAGAAGTGAAAAAAGCTATTATTTACCATCCTTCAGAAGATCCTACTAATGATGATATCAACAAATTATCGAATAGAGACGATTCTAGAAAACCAATCAACTCAACTCATGAAATACTCGAACATAGTCCAGATAAAATCCATTGTTCCACTCCAAAACATGACATTCGATCTATGGCACCAGAAATTATGCATTTTAATCCGCCAGAAAAAAATCCGTTGCTCAATAACTTACAAGTTCTCAAAGAAACACTCAATATGTCATCTACCAAAGAACCCATCAAATTTATTTCAAACTTGAATGAAGTTATTCGAAATGAAAATTTGAAAACGCTCAAGGAATATAGAAATACTCATAATGGAACAATGCCTATTCCTCCATATTTCTCCCCACATTATGGTTTTCAGGCAAAACTAAATAATGTTGCAACATCTCCTACTCCTGGTACACTACAAGTGAAAGATTTAGAATCTCTGAAAATGAATTCGTATGAAAATAATTCAGATGATGAATATGATGAAGAAGATGAAGAGCCTATTGATATGGTTTTAGATTTGAGCAAAAAGAAGCGATCTGATGATGAGCCAACTCCTGCAGAAGAAATTCCACAAGACTTATCAATTAAGGCTTCTCCGCCGTCCCCTACTGCCGTCGTTAATCCGGCTGCGGAAATGTTCCAAGCGAGTTTGCTTCATTCTCCACCGAAAATTGACCCAACAGCATTTTATGCCCAGTGGGCAATATTGAGAAATGGTTTCGCAGGATTGCCAAGCTGGCCAGGATTTCCTATAAATCCATTGTTTTTCCAACAAATTCAAAACCAAGTATCACCTGGGTCGCAGGATATGAAGGAAAGATTGCGAAATAATCAACTTTGTGGCGGGGCAATTATTACTGACAATCGCTTGCATGCCTTACAGCAGATGAGAAATTCTTCACTTGGGCCAATGAATTTCAGTACTTTCAAAGAAGGTAAACATGATGCAGTAGAAAATTCATATTCGATACATAAGAAACCAGATGACGTCACTCAACCACTCAGTCTTAATATAGATCAAAACTTAAGTGATAGTATGACTCTGACTAGCCCTTTGCCACGCCCAAAGCCTGATATCATGCAGTCTCCCAACTCTGTGAAAATGGTTATCAAAAATGGAATATTGATGCCTAAGCAGAAACAAAGAAGATATCGTACTGAAAGACCATTCACCTGTGAGCATTGTTCTGCTCGATTCACTTTACGTTCCAATATGGAACGTCATATCAAGCAACAGCATCCTCAATTCTGGTCTCAACGTCAGCGGGGAAATATAGGAAATCCTGGTAGGAAACCGCAAAATGTACCGATGAAACCAGGTTTCTGCGATTTAAGTATTCCTAACTATGAAATGCAACATAATCAAAGATACGATGAAAATAAAGAACTTTTCAACGAAAAGTTAAAATATGCCATTCTAGCTCAACACCTAAGAGGAGTTAACAATAACTTAACCAATACTGTCAAAAAGGAAGAGGACGAAGAAGATGCTCTAGTTATTGATGAGAACAGCGAAGGAAAACAAACCGAGATGGATCCAAATCGGGAAGCTTATGAAAGAAATCAGGCTATATTGGAAAACAAAATGAAAGAGATGGATTCTGAACAAGAAAATTTCAGAATTAAATTAAAAGTGGAAGAGAATCAAGATTTAGTGCCAGTATCTAGACTATTAGATAATGCTTCTCAACAACAGTTCAATGAGTATTTTAAAACCGATTCCGAAGAACATGAAGGTGGAGGAGGTAGCGATGAAGATGAGGAAGGTTTGGTGGCTAGTGGCAGCACAAGTGAAGGAAACGTCTCTGGAACTGATGAAAATAGGTAATTATTACAAATTGAAATAATAATATATAATATAATCACTATTCGATTACCTACATATTCCTTTCAGCAGATCAAGTTATTTCTCCTAAAATGAAAATCAAAAATTAAGTCATCTTTTATTGAAAAAAAATTTTTTAAGCATTCACAATTTCATTTCTAAATTATTTACACGGCATTTATTTCAATATGTATCAAAGCAACAATTTCTTTCAATTATCAGAAATAATAGAATGAAGAACATATTCTGCATCGATACATTGCTAGAATCTTTACTTTCATTCGAGTTGTCCAGATTATTTCGATATTTTCATTATATTAATCGAAAAGAAATGAAATAATGTATATCGTTGTAGGATTTTATATCACACATAATTATTATTATTCCAATAGACTTAAGTCAAATTTTTTTTCTAGGTCTGAATCAGAAAATACAGCACCTGCAAAGAAAAAGTCTGCTTATTCTCTGGCACCAAACAGAGTAAGTTGCCCTTACTGTAGTCGTAAATTTCCGTGGACTTCATCTCTCAGACGCCATATCCTCACCCACACTGGCCAAAAACCCTTCAAATGCAGTCATTGTCCACTGTTATTCACTACAAAATCAAACTGTGATAGACACTTGTTAAGAAAACACGGCAACTCTGCGACCACAATTTCCAACGATGCCATCAACAACAACACGAATTATTTGATGCGAAATGTTCCCGAAAGGCCTTTCAAGTGTTCCAACTGTCCAAGCAGCACTTTTTCCACTTATTCCAACTTAAAAAAACACATCAGCTGTAAACATGCTACTAATGCACAAGGCGATGATATAAAAGCTCAAGGTTACGAAGCTGGTAGTTCGGAAGATGAAAAGGTGATCAATATAAAAGAGAATAGAAATGAATGGGAAAATCAACTTCTACATAGTAAGTTACCTAATAACGAACTGCAGCCTAATGCCGTTAACGTTGATCAACCATTCAAATGCCATTTATGCGAATTTTCCTTTGGTGATCGCCAGGAAGCTTTAGATCATCTCAAAGACAAACATTCATCTGAATACGATTTGCTGATGTCGAAAAATGCTTTAGACAGCAGTGCGACAACCCCTGAAGAAAGCACCCACAATGACGAAGAAGACAATGATATCAGAGGAAAATTTCCTGATTACTCTAACAGGAAAGTTATTTGTGCCTTCTGTATGCGTCGGTTTTGGTCAGCCGAAGATCTTCGGAGACATATGCGAACACACACTGGAGAAAGGCCTTTCAGCTGCGATATTTGTCGTAGAAGATTTACCCTCAAACATAGCATGTTACGGCATCGTAAAAAGCACAATGTCAATTTTGACGCAGATGTCGCCATGAATAGCGACGAAGATGGCAACGTTGTTTCTCCTAACCAGGATGGCAACAATGCCACTACCAAACGAACCGAAAAAACTGATGAGTCCGATGGAAATGAAGGTGGTGATTTAATTAGTAACTTACTGGGCATTCGACCATCTTTTATCGATAAAGTGCTGACTGCTACCGCAGACGATGCAGCAAAACTTTTAGGAGTGAAGAACCGTGTTAGAGAGTAATCGATTTCTAGTAACTTAACTGCAAACATCTTTTGTGTTCATAGTTTTACCGGAATTATTTAATATGGTGCATGTGGAAGTGACTACACAATCGTGTTTTGAGATTGTTAGATTTTTGAGAGTATTTAGTGCATGAAATTAATCTGGGATTTTATTTATATTTTTTTTGGAAGTAGATATTAGTTAGTAACCTAATGTTAATTGTATAAATGCGAACTGTATTCGCTGGGAGTTGTTAATGGAAATACGAAAACACTTCCAATATTCAGCATGTTATTTTTGTTGAAAAATACCTTGAATTGCTATTTTTAAGATTCGTAATTCATTTTAGATTTAGAAACAAATATATTTCATTTATTTGATTCGTCCTTTAAATTCACGGAAGGTTTTAACTGTTTAAAAAATGTTTATGTATAACTATTTATTATTTTTTATTTGTACTTGCTCTATTGATAGTATCTATCTGTGAGCATTTAATTTAAGATCAATACCATTTAGTTTGACGTGTTTCTAGTCATAATACTAAAAAGTATTTTATTGACACATTATCCAGTTAGAAAATTGTAGAAATGAAATCGAAGAAATGAGTATAGACTAGTTAAAATTGTAGAATATTTCGTGATGTACAGCAAATTTAGTTATAATTTTCACTTGAAATATTTTTGTATATAATACATGATACGGTCTAGAAAACCAAAGTATTGCATAAAAATATTGATTTTTCAAAAATCATTTGAATTAATATTGTAATGAGATAATATACATAATATTGTCCAATTGGAAATAATTGTATTTCGAAGGTGGGCCTCTTGATGGGGGTCGGATTACATCGCCACACGACAGTACAGCAGCAAGGTCGGTGTTGCCACGTTGTAATATAAATATAACTGCCGTACTGAATAAGATGCATATGAATTTTACAAAGATGTTGGATTTGACATAAGTTAGGTTATATTATTGATTCTCATAATTTTAATAATAGAAGGAAACGTCCGAGCAACGATTTCTATATGCAAATTGCTTTACTGAATAAGATACAACTGTGAAAAATATTAGTATGGAAATAAAACTCTAATTCATGGAAAATCATAGCCAATTACTAATACAGATAAATGTAACAATTGGCCTAAAAACTTTCAAGTCCTCCTGATAAGAAAGACGATGTATTGTTGTCCACATAATAAACAGAATGAATAAAAGCAAGTAGTATGAAGCACCGAACCAGAATATGTGTTCATACTAATATCTAAATTGTGAAAACATAATTTTTTCCTCCTGACTAATCTATATGTTGTTTTCCTTTTCATAAACATCATAACCATAACCTAAAGAATGTAAATATTTCAACATTTCACTAGCTCAGGAAAGTTACGGAAGTCCGGCAGCACTGCATGCGCATTTCGTTTTGTGATAATGAAGGCGCATAAATCCTTCTTTGCTGCTGTACTGTCGCGCTGCGATCTAAGACCTCTTGATCTTTATGTTTAGAGTAAGCAATATTATTATATTTGAATATTATATTGTCACACTAGTGTATCTTGGTGAGTGTGGTTTTATTGCTTTAACTTAATGGAACGTCAATCAAAATTTTTTGCAAGCATTTTGTAGTTTGTTGTGAATCTTTATAATGTAGGTAGTTGGAACAGTATTTGTAAAGCACACAGTTTTGTTTTTATTGTTGCACGTTTTATTATTATTTGATTGTTCACATTCACGCTGTGTCTTATAAGAGTACTTATAGCTTTCGATACAATCTCACATAATCTCTCCATATTCTGAGGTGAAGATTGAATCGTTTAAGCCATTTAGCAATTTTGAAGCAATTGAAAGATTGGGAATGTACTATTATTTACCTAAAGTGATTTTATTATTTTGTTAGTTATCTTTATACTTATGCCATATTTAAATATACGAAGAAAATATAATGTTTATGTACAATGACGTTATAACATTCCATATAAAATGTATTTATTTGAAATTATTGTAATAAATTATGGATGCTCCAAGATTATAACCAGTATTCAACTAAATGAAAATCCTCTCCTTTTGTGTTATAAGTTATGTTTATATTTTTGGATAAAATGACCAGAAAGCTTGAAGATATACCAGTGAACATTAGGAATTAATATAAAATGGAATTATTTAAAACTGAAGTTGAATAAGGTTGAACATATGTTACAGGAATTTTCGAATTTTGTCAAGGGAATCATAAATACAAAATTAATTCCCTACCGAATCTAATTAACTGGTAAGTAAAGCAAACGCTTAAACTTTTGAGTGCGCGAAGTATAGGTAATTTAAAATTCCATTTTCGATTCTATGAAAAATCTCATAATTCATCGTAACAGATATTCAATATAATGTTACTATATTTGAAATTTATCTTTAGCTTTTGTGTGAAAAAGCAACATAGTTGATAAAAACATCGATATAATCGATAGTAGGTACGTGTAGGTGAAATTAAAAATTTTGAATAATTTGATTTTAATCAAATTTGATTATTATTATTGAAGATTTTATTGTCAGTGCAACCTATTACTGAACTATAAATGTATAATTACCATAAGGCATTTTCATAAGATCTCCTTGAATGTATAAGTATGAAACTCTTACAACTCCAAATAGAAATATCTTCTTCTACATAAATGTCAATGAGATACATATGATGAGTATATTGAATATATATATATATATATATATATATATATATATATATATATATATATATATATATATATATATATATATATATATATATATATATATCAGTGGCGGCTCGTGAGTTGTTGGTTTAAGGAGGCTACAAGAGGTGTTAAAAAATACACCATAGGGGAAAATTTTTAGGATTTCAAGGTCAACCGCCTTATAATTTAAAGAATATCAAAGTAAAACAAGCACCCTGAAATATTAAATAGGTACCTATTCGAGGAATTAATCAATTGTTGCCCAGCAAGAACCAACGGGGAGACTTTTTTCTTGCCAGAAATAAAATAGGCCCCTCCCAAAAATAGATTAAAATAAAATTCTTGTCATAAAAGTCAAACAAAACTTAATAAAATAACAACAAAATTATACATTTAGACCTGAACAAAAATATTTAAATAAATTCTTTGGTATAAACATCTATATTTTTATCGGAAATTATCGATAATACAACAGACTGCTCCGATTTTCTTGAAATTTCGGATTATAGCTGATTTTGGCCTGAAAAAGCGGAATATGAAGTCAGATTTTGTCGCTGGGTCATCTTTTTCTTCAAAAACTTGAGCTGACCTGACTTTTTATAACCTTACTAACCTAACCTCCAAGTTCATAAAAGTATAAAATTCATGAAATAGATGAATTTTATTATCAAAAACATTGTCTTTTTGATAATAAAATTCATCGGTGTTGCTTTTACCCCTGTTTGTCTATTTCATTAAAGTGAATAAGATATATTATTTCGCAGCGTTTCATTTTCTCTCTGGCATGGCATATGGAATAATGAACGAGTCTATACCTACCTCCTTAAGCCTCTGCAGCATTGCCACTGTTGTTATGAAATCTTGAAATTAATGAAATGCAGTGAGCAGTAAATGTAAATACCTTCTATCGTAATTAATAAATTATATTATATTATAATGTAGGTTGAAAGGAAGGTAGGTGCATAAAATAATATGATTTTGATTAATATGAATATGCTGAATGCTGACTATTCAATATAATATATTAGTGATACACGGAATATTATTGAGGAGGAGGCTTAGCCTCCTTCGAATAGCCGCCACTGATATATATATATATATATATATATATATATATATATATATATATATATATATATATATATATATATATATATATATATATATATATATATATATATATATATATATATATATATATATATTATATATATATATATATATATATATATATATATATATATATATATATATATATATATATATATATATATATATATATATATATATATATATATATATATATATATATATATATATATATATATATATATATATACCTATTATTATTATTTGGACCGGGGTCGTTAGCCTTCCGGGAACTGCGACCATGTAGATCTTTTGTTCTCTACCCTACCCATTCATTGAAACCCAAGGAGGTCGTCAATGGTGTTGATAAATCCGACAACATCCTTGGGGGCCTTGGCCATTACCTCATGGGTATCCAGAACAGGTTTCCCCATATGAGTGGTTCTTAGTCCCGCCAACTCTGGACACTTGCATACCATGTGTTCAGCTGTTTCTGCTTCTGATCCACAGAGCCTACAAATATCATCTGCCGACTTTCCCATACGGTACAAATGGTACTTGTACCGACAGGGCCCTGTCAGCAGTCCAACCATCGCCCGAAGCTCAGCTCTTGACAGCCTCAGGAGCTTTCTGGCGTAGGTCTGTGAAATCTTTACGAACTTCTTTGACTGCGTGAGTCCAGGAGTGTTTCTCCAGAGGGTTACCCTATTATCCAACTCCCATTGTTGAACCGCTGCCTCATATTGGTCTTTTCCAAGACCACAAAAAGGCTCAGGTCCAGCAGGTGTTAACCTTGATGCACTTTTTGCAAGTTCGTCGGCTTTTTCATTTCCTTCAACACCACAGTGCCCTGGCGCCCACAGTAGAGTCACTTTATTGCCTCTGGCCAGTTGCTTTATGGTATTACGGCACTCCCATGTCAGTAGAGATCCCTGGCTTTGTGATTCCAGGGACCTCAGCGTGGCCTGGCTGTCCGTGGTGATGTAGATATGCGCCCCTTTGAGGTTCATTTTGAGGCACTCCTGAGCGCATACGTAAACAGCCATTATTTCGGTCTGTAGAATAGAGGGTTCACTTCCCAGGGATTTAGAGATCCTCAGTTTAGGTCCATATACCCCAATGCCAGTGCCTCTCTCTGTTTTTGATCCATCGGTAAACCATATGGAATACTTTTTGTCCAAACGATTAACGAAACTTATTGCACTAGGACGGTCAGCTATGACCGTTTCAAAGGACGTTTCGAAATCGAAGATAGTTGGCATAACATCCGATGGTTTTGCCAGGAGTTTTGAATCCAGTTGACTCAGTATCCTCATATGTCCAACCCAGTTTCCAGGTAGGAGCTTCCCGTTGAGGGATATTCTCATTGCTTCCAGCAGGCTGCATTTCCTCACATGTATATAAGGGAGGCAGATCGAGTATAACCTCAAGCGCTGCTGTGGGAGCTGTACGCATAGCTCCCGTAACACCAATGCAGGCCAGCCTTTGCAGTTTTTGCAGCCACTTGCGTGTGGTGACCTCTTCGGTTTTTGTCCACCATGCTAAAGACGCATATGTGACAATCGGGCGTACTACCGCAGTGTATAACCACAGTACCATTTTCGGTTTCATGCCCCAGGTCTTTCCAAAGAGTCTTTTGCAGGCCCACATAGCCGCTGTGGCTCTGGAAGGAGTCCTATCTATATGTTTCCTCCAGTTGAGTTTACTGTCCAGGATAACACCTAGATATTTGCATTCACTAGAGAAGTTTAGAGTCTGGCCATTTAGGACCGGAGCTCTTAGGCGGAGGTTCCTTCTTCTAGTGAAAGGAATCAGTGTTGTCTTCGAGGGATTGACAGTGAGCCCCTCTTCCTCGCACCATTTTTCGATAATACTGAGGGCAAGTTGCATTCGGCTACTTATAGAGCCCTCATGCTTGCCTCTTACAGTTACCACTATGTCGTCGGCGTATGCCTGGGCGTTAAAACCATCTGCCGTAAGCTTCTCCAGAAGACCATCCATGACCAGGCTCCACAGCTAGGGTGATAGTACCCCTCCTTGAGGGCATCCCCTGCACGTCAGCACTGTCACTTCAGCTTCCCCCAGATATGCTGTGACGGTTCGCCCTTTCAACATAGCTGATATCCACTTCACAGTGGAGGGTTCTATCCCTTTTCGTTCAGCTGCATTATGGAAACATGTAGGGTATTATCAAATGCCCCCCCAATATCTCCAAACATTGCAAGTAAAATCTCCTTTGCATTGAGGGTGCCTTCCACCTCTCTAAGAAGATGATGAAGAGCGTCTACAGTCGATCTACCCGCCCTATAGGCAAACTGCTTGTTGTGGAGCTTAACACTTCCCCTTATGTTGTTGTCTATTATTTTCTCCATGGTCTTCAGGAGAAAGGAGGTAAGGCATATGGGTCGATAGGATTTAGGCTCTGTGGAGCCTTCCCGTCCCCCTTTGGGTATGAATACTACCCTTGCTTCCCTCCATGATTTCGGAATATAGCCCCTTGCATAGCTGGCCTTGAAAAGCTCAACCATCGGGGTTATGATGAATTCAGCACCTTTCTGAAGCATGGCCGGAAAGATGCCGTCCATGCCAGCTGATTTGAAGGGCTGAAAACTCTTTATCGCCCACTCAATTCTTCCTGGTGTGAATAGTCTACCAGCTTTCTGAAAATCCCACCTGGTGGGGTTGTATACCTCTCCAGTGGGGACATTATCTCTGGTAATAATCTGCTTAGAGCCAGGGAAGTGAGTCTCTAATAGAACTCTCAGGCTCTCTTCAGGGTCATTCGAAAAATCCCCACATGGCTTCTTTATTTGGCCAATTGGGTTGGAGTGATCTTTAGATAGTGCCTTTTGAAGTCTAGCTGCAGGGGCTGTTTTATCTATTCCCTCACAGAAATTTCTCCAGGACTGCCTTTTGGCTTTTCTAACCTCTTTGTTGTAATTTGTCAGGGCCAGTCGATAGGCATCCCAGCTGCCTTCTCGCTTAGCCCTGTTGAAAGCTTTCCTAGCCGCTTTCTTGAGATTCTCAAGTTGTTTATTCCACCAGGGAACGTCTCTGGAGATCGTCTTCTTCCTGAGTGGACAGCTGTTCTCAAAAGCTCTCTTCAAACATGACGTGAAGTGAGCAGAGGCGTTATCCACATCCCCATTTGAGCTGATGTTGTATCTCAGGCCTTCCAGTTCCGACCTTAAATGGGCTGCGTAGAGTTCCCAGTCAGTCTTTCTGGGTATCCTGCATTCAACATCAGCTGAAGCTATTGCTTCAACATCGAATTCAATTGCCATATGGTCTGACATGGATGGTTCTTTTGAGACCCTCCAGTTCTTGACCATTTCCGCAATAAATGGTGTCACCAGCGTAAGGTCAATTACTTCCCTTCTAATCGCGTTCATAAAGGTTGGACTGTTACCTACATTTGCTATTCCTACATTGTGAGAAAACAGAAAATCAAGTAAATCCTCACCTCTGTGATTAGTGTCCGTGCTTCCCCATACCGTGTGGTGTGCATTCGCATCGCAGCCCAGAATGAGTTGTTTCTGCTCCTTGCGGCACCATTCCACGAGGCGTTGGACTTCCTCTGGTGGTGGGCTGATGGCGTCACCCGGAAAATAGCCTGAGGCAAAGACCACCTGCCTCCTACTCTTTCCCGTCTGCACCACAATCAGAGCCGCAGCAAGGTCCCTGGTGAGGAACTCTGTAAGTGGAAGGCAAGTTAGTCCCTTTCTGAGTATAAGCATAGCTCTTGGACTTACTGACCTATTGCAATATATCATTTGATATAGGTTATTTGGAAGGCCCCTGATTTGACCACCATTTATTCAGGGCTCCTGTATCAGCCCTATGTCGATGTGCCTTCTAGACGTTCTCCAGCATAAGGCACTAGATGCTGCCTTTGAGTACTGGAGATTTATCTGAAGGCACGTCAGCCGTTCGTGCCCTATGGGGTGGTCTGTCCACTAGGCGGTTTGGAGGGAGCCGCAGGTTTTATACTGCTGGACTTCCCTTTACCACGCCTTTGCGGAGCAGCCCTTCCCCCAGAGCTGATGGATGGCTTGAGTGTCCCTCCGTCTCCGGCTTTCGTAGAGCCTGATAGGTTTTCCACCCTGTGCCTTTCCTCTGCCTTGGGCTTTCCTGGCTTGGAGTCCGAGGTCGAGTCCTTTTGAGCCTCATCCCCCACCTCCGTTGCCTTATGGCCCTTAAGGCGAAGATTGGCCTGGCCGAACCTATAGTCGATCCGCCAGTTTAGCGCTCTAAGTCTTTCGACCGATTTGATGTCAGCCGAGATGACGACTTCTAGCGTGGGTCCTGATGATCCCCTCCGTAGAACCCTCCAGTTGGAGGTCCTCAATCCCTCATTTTGGATCTCCATGAGAGCCAGGATCTTCTCGTTGGTGAGGTCCTGGCTTTTTGGAAGGTAGCCAATTAGGATCTCCGGGTGAGGCAGTTCAGCCTCTTCCACAATCCTTAGATCGGCTCCCTCCCAGGGCTTCAGCTTCGGCTGGATGCTCCTCAGCCACTCAGCAGTGTCTTTGTCGGAGCATGTCACCCCAAGCCAGCCGGACGGAGATGTAGTTGCTGGAACTTAGGCCTCACGCGGCCTCTCTTCCCAGTTCGATTATTCATCTCCAGAAACTGTTGCTTCGATGGCCTTCAGTTGGTCCACTCCCAGCAACACCTCTGGTCAGTGTTTGTCCATGATACCCACCTTGACGCCAGCGGTAACCTGGCTGTAGGTGGATCCATGTGCGGTAGGCGTCTTGGAGACTCCTGTGGACCTTGAGGCTTTTGGAGCCGCCTGTTTGCCACGCTCAGGCCCGTTACCTTTACGTCTGCTGACCTCCGATCTCTGTCTTTTGGTTGCTTGGTTTTGTTCGCGGACCAATTGGTTTCGCAGCTTCTCTCCTGGCTTCCTCTGGCGCCATCCCCTGCTTGATGAGAAACTTCATTCTCTTCCTGGCTGCCCGAGAGCGTCGGACCCTCTTCACCGACAGTATTTCGAGGCCTTTGACAACCTCCTCGTCGCTACTTTTCAGCAGCATTTCCTCGGCTATGGGGTCAGGACTTGCGCCCTGTTCCGCAGACCGGTTGAGGCTTTGTTCTTCCTCTCTTTTTGGCACATTAGGGCTGGTGCCAGGCCCATCTTCTGTTTTTCCTACTTGGTCCATATTTAATCCCACGAGTAGCTAGGGAAATAAAAAGTCGCCAGGAGCAGAGCCCCGCATGCCCCTGGAAGGCTTGTTGAAACCGGAGGTCGCCTGGTATCCGGAGTTCGCATATTAGCGACTAGATCTTCCCACTAGCCATGCAGACATCGGCATATGCTGTTTCACCTTGTCTTGGGGAAAGTGTTTATTGTGTCTTTCTTACACTTGGTTCAGGCGGTCACACATCTTTTTCATGTCTGTCAAATGTCTGGACGCCCAAAGACTTAAAGCAGACATCTTATGGACGTCTTTTTTAAACATTCTAAAGATGTCTAATGGCGACATCGTTAAGACATCTTATTAAGGCCTAGATTAATATATAATTATCAAATTCTTTTATCGAAAAACCTTTCTATAGTGGTGTAATAAAATGTGTTTTTCTAAACATTAAAATCTGGTTTAAAAGAATTATCAAAAAACTAAGATTAAGGCGCGGTCTCTGAATCGAGGTTACCCGTTACCCAAGTTAGGGTTAACTTATCTTTTTTGTCTCTTTCTAGTCCATAATCAAAAGAGAGAGGGAAGAGTTGCCCTAAATAACACAAAGGCTAACCCCCAATTGAGAGGCGTTCTAATATTTAGAAATTTAACTCATTTATTTCCATTAGATAATTTATTTTAAATTAATCAGAATAAAGAAGATTCAAAAATTGTATGTATAGTATTACCGGATAAAAAAAATTTTTAATTTAATTTTTAATGACCTTATGTGTTACCTTTCAGGATTCGCGATTCGCACTGACCTTGTTTAATTTGCGAATTCCGGCTCCATCTATCGGCAATTGCGGCTAACAATGAAACCGGAACAGGTTTCTTTGTTTCGTTTCATATTGACTATTATTAGTTACGCGATTCCATTGCAATTGAGGAAGAAGGAGAATTATTATTAGTTGTTTATTAAAATATTAATAAAAATCAAGACAAAAATTTTTAAAACTTTTAAAATTTTATGTCAATCAATGCAACTTTTCGGGAAAATGCATTATTTTATGGTAGCGCCATCTTACGCTGTAAACAAGACATACCAGGTACGATATGTCAACGGCAGCAGTCAAATATCAGTTTATCCCTTTCGACTTTTCCGGGACCGGCGACATTTTGTTTTGTTTTGCCTTTTGTGTGCCTTTGTGGTGTGGGGTGTTTTTGTTCATCAGTTTGTAGTCCAAAAGAACAAAGGACTACTTTACAGAAAACAAACCTACATACAAACCAGGGCCCTTGGCCTGGCAATGCAGTTTTAAAAGGCCCAGCACTTTTTAAGTTGATAATAAGGACGCGACCTGCTCCAATTGCACAGTGCAAGAATTGTGTTGAAAAAGGTACATTTTTATGTTATATATTTTTATTAATTATTTATTGTATTGTTTTGTATTGGTGTTTTAATGCTCCTTTTTGTCAAATATGTGCTTTATTGTAATTAAGAACCTTGCTGTAAAAGGAATGCAGCTACATTTCTGTTTGAATTTTTAGTTGTATTTTGTAATACCTGTAAAAAAATGTTGAAATATCTAGTGCAACAGTGCAAGAAAGAGGAAATTATTTCACAGCAAAACTTTTTGGACCTGCCTTATTTTTGCATAAAATATTAAAATTTTTTTTATTTTAAGTTGTATTTTACAAAAAATACAACATAAAATAAAACAGAAATGGAGCTGCATGCATTTCTTATGCTTCAAGATGCTCAATTGTAAAATATAAGTACATAAAACAAAATAGTTGTTAACTGGATGGTATTCATTTTAAGGAATTGTTGTGGTCTTTTTAAAGCTTAGAATTTTCAATATTAAAAGCCAATAATATAAAGGACATCCCATAAAACAGTCTGCTTTCAGGTGTTTATAATTTAAGATACATAAAATGAATTTTCTTAACTAACTTAATAAAACTCGCCTCAGTTTAGGCAGTGTAAGTTGTAACTTGTACATCCATCTTGTCAATAATCCTTTCCTTCTCTTCTGTCTAAAAGCCATACAAATTTGTTGCAGTAATATTATTTAGCCATTTACAAGTATCTATTCAAATAATCTATTATTTACCCATCTATATTTTAGATAAACAGTTTAAAACATTGATCCAACAGGGTCATATTCAAAGGGGACTAATTACAGATACCCTAAATGAGGCGAAAAAAGTGAAAGATATGATTTTAAACAGTAATACCGAGAAAAATATTGAAAAAACAAGTTTCTTTCAAAATGAAGATCTTGATTTCCCTATAAAAACAGATGGAGAGTTTGCAAAGTTTGAAGAATATCTTCAAGATGAAGATAAATTCTCCAATGCAATAAATTGCTTTTACTAATTATGGTTGGTAAGATTTAATCTGTATTTAATTTTAGGTCCAAGAGATATCTAAGCTCGGTGGTAGTAATAGTTATGATTTTATTAAAAGGGTTCTCCAACTGATACTGTCAAATGACCAAGCCCTAAAATATAGTTGGAAGGGTATGAAGGGAAACAGAAAATTTAACAACACCCATTTAGCGAGGCTTTTGCTAAGTAAGTCATTTTGCGTATTTTTCTCAATTTAGCAGCTTCATTTGTTTATACTAACTAACATACTATGTATTCATGATGTACTTTAAAAGGATTCTTTTTAATTTGCCATGCCCACTGTGTTGATTTTAATATATTTACCACCTCTATTACCAAAATTCAAAGACATTCAAGCCCAGTTTATCAAAATTATATTTGACCTTTCATTCTATAGCATCTACAAAAGAGCAAAAATTTTGGATAAAAGCGGTAAAAAGTTTATAGTTTTTAGACTGAATTGTTTTAAAAAGAAACTTTCATTGGCGTTTGCTACAAAAATTATAATTGTTTAGGGTAGTAGAGATATCTGATATAAATATTAAGACAGTGTTTTTGGGGGAATAATAAAATTTGTGATATGTAAATACTAATAATGAAATTATAATAATTGTCGTCTTTTAGTTAGTAAAGGTTAGTTAGTTTTAGTTAGTAAATGTCTAGCACAAAAAGTTATTACTTTTAAAAAAAAAGTTACTTTTTTATGTTAGCCCCTCTGCTTGTAAGATTTTATTTTTTACATTTTAGATCCTCATAAAAGCTTGTATTAAAAAATGTTTTTATACCTATATTTATCTTTTTATATGTAATTACTAAATTTTTGTATATTTTAGGAGCTGCAGATGTTACAGGATTATCTGACAGTCAAAAAATAAGTGAATGTGCAATTCAAACGTGGCGTGGCTAAGAAGGGCATCTGACAGGAGGGCAACAGCGTTGAATAAAACGTTTTAAGTAAATAAAAACAGTTTTTCCCGTGAATACTTTTATTTTAATAAGAAGGATTAACGTTTTTGTTTTAAATAACACTTATTTGATATTTTAAGACGTCATACTTTTTTTACTAGATTAAAAAATTAAATGTACCTAGATTTTGGTTTGTGCTATAAAAATATAAGAATTAATAGGTTTTTTTAAAATTTTTTAAAACGCTTGTACGAAACCAGCATTTTATAGGAATTGAATTTAATTTTCTTTAAAGTTTTTACAGTTTTTTTTTCATTAATTTAACTCCTAATTTGTAAACTTGTATATTATGATCATTATATTCATATGTAGTTTACAGGAATAAGCACATTTTGTTATTTTAAGACTGCGTTATACGCTATGATTATTTTTACTAGATTTAGGAATTAAATGTAGGTATTTATATTTTGGTTTGTGCAATAAATATAAATGTTATTTCCGTTTATTTTTTTGACTTTTATTTCTTAGGAAAAGAATATGTATGAAAAAATGACCTAGGTACTAAGACTGTAAAACATCCTCAAATGGATATCTAAAAGGCGTTACAATGTCGATATCTTTACGACGTCTTAAAAATGAAGTCTTTAAGACATCTCTCTTTGTAACATTCGATGTCTTTAAGATGTCTTAAAGATGCCACTCAGGACACGACAGACAACTTTAAGACATCTGGTTTGTCGGTTCACGACATCGAATCTACAACTTAAAGACGTCATTGTGCCGTTTGGGGTAAGTGAGACTGAGGACATGATGAACCGAAACCAAAATGTTGCATGCTTCACTGAAAAAATGGTATCCAATGGAACAAACATCCATTTTCCCAACAAGTACGAGCCTCTAAAGCAAACATAGTTTTGCACCTGCGAGGCGTGAAAGGCATAGCCAAAAACGCAAAAACACCTTAAGATTGCTGGAACTTGTTTTTTCTGGAGAAATTCTCACTGGCATCGTGAAAAATACAAATATATATAGAAGCTATATCTCAAAATTATCAGCGCTCCAGATATGCAAAACCACTAACCTTCCAGAAATTAAAGCTCTATTTGGTTTATTATACTTAGCTGGCATACATAAGAGCAGCCGATTGAAAACAAAAGAAATATGGAGTGGTAATAGATTTATTTTTGTTGACAATGTCCCTGCAAAGATTTCACTTCCTCATGCGTGCTATCCGCACTGATGATAAAAACAGCAGAAAACAACGCCGCCAAACAAACAAACAAAAGTGCTACAAATATTTATGCCTTACACATCATGCTAATATTTATTGTAAGCAATGTGATGAAGGACCTATTGATTATATTTCGGATAAGGATAATTAAATATTTCTTATATGTGGTTATGTGGTTGCATAGTTATTATTACCTTAGTGAAAACCATGATTCTCAAAACAAAATTGACCTGCTTATCATCTCAATTTTGAAGGTAATTTATTATTACAAATGATATATTTTGCTCATATATGATTACAAATGAAATATTTTGCTTTCAACTTTTACAAATTCAAATTTATCAAATTGTAGTTTTGATGCCTTATATTTACACTGGGTCCCAGACTCCCAGAGACCCGGCGCGACCAAATTTGCAAAAAACATGGGCGCGACTAGCGCCGGGTTAAACGAGCAATTCTTATGCATACATAAATTTGAATATCTGGGAAACGAAAAATTAAAATTTCATATAGTGCCACCTCGTGAATTAACATGGTATCTATATGTTGCCGATGGGTGATAATAAACTGTTACTTAAACATTTTGTGAGATGGCGCTGTGTGACCTGGGTTATAGAGTCACTGTAGGTTAGACAGAGCGAATCTCGGTTGCCTTCTGTAAGATAGCGCTATATGACATTATCCTTTTTATTTTCGTTAGATGGAAGGAATATATTAATACGAGAAGATGATAATGATAATATGTAACCCTTTTTAAGTTTATTACGGGCAGCACGGAAAGAGTGTGAGATTTCTCATAGTTAAAGTAAATATAAACTGTAGCGATCGAGAAAAAAGAGACCAGTATTCAAAAATTATGAAATGATTATAGATGCATACTCTTGGGTAACAGAACCTCAATAACATTCAAATTTAAAATATAATGAATTAAGGCCGAATTGCGGCCACAAGCGACTACTATTACAGATAAAATCTACTAGATTATATGCTTCAGTTATGCTGTGAAATAGCTCATTTTCAACTAGAAGTAGCACTTTTTTTTTAATGTGTAATCTTCGTTCTCGGTATGTGGAAATAAGTGGAACTACTTTTGTAATACGACGGATATTAGCAACAGGAAGTAGGAAGAAGCTTGAATATTTCTAAAACTACTTGGCTTATTTGCAAGAAAAGCTGTTGATGAACATCTTAGAAAAACATGAAGAATCTGAAAACCTAATCAAAAATATAGCTTTCATTTTAAAATAACGCAGTTGTTGTCCACTTGGAGTAGCATATTTGTTTCGATGTGTGATATCTTAGCTTTCGTTATGCGTAACTCCTGTGCATCTCAGGAAAATAAAACAAGTACTACCAGCTGTGAATGAAGGAGATATGGGGGTCCAAATCCTACTTCTATATGAAAACAATAGAAACTGTGATATAAATATCATGAAAATCATTATGTTTCAGTATATAGGCTATACAACGCCTTACCATTTTCTTGTAGAAAACTTAATATCTTGTATTGCCTCAGTGGCTCCCATCAGTGTTACTCAACACAAAATAAAGCAGTTCATAGGAGGTATGTATATCCTCATAAGGACCTCAGTGAAACAAAATAAATTGTGTATTGACTCTTCGAGACCTCCTTCAGTGTAGCGATGTATGTAGCAAACTGGAATTGGAAAAGCCTAGCTAGCTCATCCGATGCTTTTCAAGGAAATTTCAAAGGAAAAAAAGAAGATTCATTTGATCTGTGAAAATGAAATTATTTTGAGGTTAGGTTTGTTGACATGTTAAAACTAGAAGTTGACTGATAACCATTTCTTGTTGAAAATTAATTAACTTGTATGATCATGAATAAATATAAATATAATCTAATTGAATTAGACATAGGCGAACTTTTTGTTGTGCATAAAATTGAAGAAATTCTAGAAATAGAGAATTTACTAGATGGAGAAATAGAAAGAAAAAGATCTGATCTCAGGTCAATGGTTGGGTAAGTTAATCCTCAATTTCATTTGCATACATGCTACAATAATTTATATTTCAGAGATCGATATAAAGATATATTGATAGCTTCGGATTCGATAAAGAGTATGAAAGATATTTCAACAGAAATAGTTAAAAGCATAAGAAACATTAGTGCTTCGTGTAACACTCTTCTTAAAAATGTTGATAATCCTAATGATGGTTCATCATTGCAGCCTTATGAGTGGGTTCATTCTTATTTAATTACCAAAAGTATTCTTTTTCACAAGAATTGTTTCAGGGAAAAAATTGCTGAGAGAACACTAGTTATTCAGATAAGATTGACAATATATATCAATGAAACTATCTGGATGTATTTAGACAAGGAAGATTATTTGAATTCGGCACAGCTATATCTATTAGGACAAAATATTCACACAGGTATCTATTGTTGGTATTGATATGGGTTGACATTCTTTAGTAATTTTATTTTCAGGATTAAGTTTTCTTAACTCATCTTATAAACATAAAGTGCCTTTCTTGAAACATGTAAGAATTAGTTTATCAACACTTAGGGATATTATCTTGGATAAGATAATCAAGAAGTTGCAATCAGTAGAGCTCACATCAGAAGTAGGTATATTAATATACTGTGAAGTATTTTTAAAATGAAACACTGCTATTATTTGGATAGAAACTCTAGACATCAATAAAATTGTAAAGGCTTTCAACTGTTTTGGGATCACTTAGTGGAACATGATTAAAAAAAATTATATATTAAAATAAAATACTTTGGGTGATTCCACAATTATAAATATCAACATGACATAATAGTAATTTTTGTCGTACCTGTAAAAAGTACATTCAATCAGTAGCTGTAGCACTATTAGCTTTCATTAGGATCGATTTTTACAATTGAAAATAAGTTATCGTACTCAGGAAAAAATTTTTAACGTGTATAGATATAAATTGTTGAATACTTTCTACTTAGTTTATTGTTGAAACAATTATTGTGGAATCAAATTGCCGTTGTAGACTTTGAAAAATAGTGCAATCTATTCCCAATGTCCCAAATTTGATATTATAATTAATACATAGCCATTTTTGTGCATTTTAGCTAGATATTGTTAGCAATCTGGAACTTCTTAACTTATTTACATTTTGAATGTATTTTTATAGTTATATATATATATATATATATTCTGAAAGAGAATAAGATCGTAAATCCATTTCTGTATAGTAGTTCAAATAGAATAATATCATAAGAAAATGTTTGTTGTAGCAAGCTTGCAGTAATTTGAATGGCCTGATGCTACTGCAAAATCAGAATACAGACCAGTTGATAAGTATTTTTATGGATCATCGAAAGACAGCATTAAGCACAGTTATAAATATTTCTCATTCTAGCGTTAGGATACAAATAAGTGCCATGGTAAAATGTTTGATTACAACAATACATCTTCTTTACGATTGTTTTTTGAGTAAGATTATTTCTTTCGGCAAATTTTTGGTTATTGTTTGACATTCAGGTTATTTCAGATTCATGTGATTCACAAAGTGGACTCATCTTCAAACAACTAGAAGAAATATTATCTGAAAGTTCACAACCAACTTTATCCAAAGTTAAAATGCCAGTTACCCCATTGGATGTTTATATACCACAGTTAGTTAGAGAATTTAGGTAAGCAAGTTATATATACTTTCATACTTTTTTTTATTCTACAATTATTATTGTTTTTTATATTCTACAATACTTTTCCATTATTTCAGAAAGAAAAAATAGGGATACTGTTGTTTATTATTTTTTGATAATCGCAATTTGAATTATGTTTCAATAAATTTTGCAGTTGATGAATTATCATGCTTAGTTTATTTTGATTGTAGACCGAAGTACAAAATTCCATCTCATGAAGAACAAAAATATTCAAATGGAGAACTAATATTGAATTGGCTAGAGGATACCAAAGAGTCAGTGAAACTTGGTTTACAGAAATCCCTAGATCTAGTGACTAGCATTAAAGGGCTTCATATTGTTCGTGAAGAAGCTTTGAAAATAGGTAATGTAGTTAATTAGTATTTTTTGAGTATTATGGATGTTGAAAGTATTCACAAGACATTAAGAAATCTTTGTCTTAATGATTTTTTCAATTATCTGAAACTTTGAATTTAGCAAGTAATCAATTGGTATATATATATATATATATATATATATATATATATATATATATATATATATATATATATATATATATATATATATATATAATTCTTTCGAAGGTTCTCCAGAAACATGGAATGATATTTGCGAGTCTGTCAATTTACCTAAAAACTTCAATGTTTGGCAATATTTTTTCCAAACTTTGATCACAGACAGAGCCAAAGTTTTGATTGGAATTAAAGTAAAAGGTATTATGGATGTTTTTAAACAAGATATCGAGAATGAAATAAAAAATTCTTCCAAGTCGAAAGTTAATGAATTGGACTTACGATCTTACATCTGGACAGAGGATGCCAAAGATATTGGAAAATTCAACAATCAACATTCAGGTGAGAAATATTAAAGGTTCATCAAAAGTGCGATCTTATAAATAATTCTGATAAATTAGAACTTCATTTACATTTATTTTGATAGTCACTGAGAGCATGTTAGTGACTTTCATTTTGAGATACAACAATGACGATTTTATAGTGATGTACACTGAGTGAAAGACATGTTAGTTTCGTTTTTTAAGACTTGATACTTGAGTTTATAAAGCTTCAAGAAAGAAAATCTCATTAAATGTTAAATATATGAGTTATTATATTGAATGCGTTAAACTCATCTAATATATGACGGGTATAATGAAGATGACATTCTGTTTCAATACCCACATTGGAATTTATACACCATATGGGGATGAAATTATTGATAGTGAAAGTATTTATTCATCATGGAATTTCTTTATGTATGTTAATATCAATTAATCTTTCTGACACTATACGTCTTCTATGAGTAACGTAGCTATGAAAATTACAATTGAAAATGACTTGAGTTATTATTGATTTTATAATCCATGAATGCTGTCTCAATTGTTAATAATTTTTCAAATATATGATATTAGAAATCATGTAGCAGCCTGTTTAAAAATGATATCGTCCACACATAGAGTGAACTTATTTTTCGTATAAAGTGGGCTGGTGCTTCGGTAAGTTGTAATGTAATTCTGGTGTATCAAAATTGTATTTGCATCGGTGTTGTATAACAATATTTTGATTAAGTAGAAGCTCCCAAATGTGCGGAGCCGCAACAGTGGATCTATGAGCAACGGTGAGAATGTCAAGTCTTCGAAAAGTGCGTCTACAAGTTTCTCTTGGAGACTTATTGAGCATTACTCTAATTGCTCTCTTTTGAAATGTCATTGTCCCAACAAGAACTCCGTCGCTTCCCCAAGTAATGATACGAAATCTGAGTAGTGACTCCATGTTAGCGTGGTAAACTGTCTTAAGAATCTTAGTTTGAAGTAGATTCTTACAGTACATACTGCATAACAGGCTCTGCCGTTCTTTTCACACCATTTGTCAATGTTTTCGGCCCACTTAAGGTATCATCTTCATGTATTCCCAAAAACGTAGATCTGTTATAGTCTGTCCAGTCTAAGTTGGCGTGTACGTCACTGTCATGCGCAAATAATGACGCAAGGCTGCCTACCCAAATAAATAAAATTCGAAATGGTCAAAATTCATATCTGTCGTAAGTAATTTTTTGAAAAAGTAGTTATATGGTGATAGTGACCGGATCATCCATATCGACAAATATTCTGTTCTTAACATATCAAATCGTATGTATCTCTCAAGACAAACTAACATTCCGAGTAATGAAAATAAGTTGAATGTTTGTTAAGTTGTCATTGAATTGAAAAATTTGCAATGTTGTCGGACCCTCTGGACCAACGCGCCGCCGGTAATCGGCATTTCACGTTTGACGCCGAGTAACCTAGAAGATTTTGTAATTAAGTTTGATTTATCGATCGATGAATATGGATTCCATATAGATAGACACTTCTGGTAGGGAATAATGGTCAATTTGAATTTACCGCTAAAAATCCCCGCCATGTCAAACATGCAAGATATCTCATTTTGTTGAAAATTGGGTTAGCTATTTAGATTTATGATTATTTATTACGTCTGGCAACAGTGTTCACGATCGACGTCATATACAATTGGTGACGTACACGCCAACGGTCGCTGGACAGACTAGAATCACACTGCCGCTGGAATCTGTCCTACTAATGATTGATTTTATTTCTAGAGAAGGATGCTTAGTTTTAAATAACAGCCAGTTTGTTCACTGTCAAGCAAAAGAGAAATCAATTTTCAGAACTTTTCATGAGAATGTTTGATTCATCAAATATAAAATCTAAGCTACTGGATTCAAGTATCAAATTTGTATTATAATTTTCAATAAGGTGACACGTTCCATCAATAGCACCTACCAGATCATTAGTGTAAATAACAAATAACATAGGCCCTAATATAATAATCTGAGGTAGTACAGCATTCGTACACAATGAATCAGATGAGTAATTATTTCGGGGTAGTTTAACAACATAGGCTACGCTCTATCGAAGCAAAATATTTTCCACGCTTTGCAGCTTATGACAACTTGGATATAGTTCCATTTTTCGCAGATCTACTGCTTTCTGAATATTTTTGTATAATGCTTTCCTATACCTATTTTCAGTGATTTCCAAGAAATTAATTGAATTCTTTATCTTTTGTTCGAAACATTGTTGCAGTTAATTATAACTCCAGTATTTGGATTCGTGGACCGCTGAAATTTTGGAGGTAGTTTACCAACGTCTTGTGAATTAGTCCGTTTAAAGACATTTGTTCTTGTAGTACAAGGTCGTTCAAAACTCCTGATTTTACCAGTACATACATACAAAAATTATGTTAAGTGCATTTCTCGAATGGAACATATCATATGTTATTAAATATCCTTAAAAACATATACATATGAATATAAATAAATATATATATATATATATATATATATATATATATATATATATATATATATATATATATATATATATATATATATATATATATATATATATATATATATATATATATATATATATATATATATATATATATTTATATATATGTCTGTGTCATATTTATATGCCATATAGTCACTGGAAGGAAAATATAACGTCGTTAGAAAAATTTGGTTGGTTATCACTTTCGATGGATAGATGATACTGATGAGCCCCAAATAAGGGCGAAACAGACTGTCTATCATTTCCATTGATTGTGATAAACAACTTAATGTTTCTAACATACACCGTCTAAGATGTATGGAGGCATTTCGATGTTTCGTTGAACTCGTATAACCAGCTCCGCTAGGAGGTTTGTTTGATTAGTTTCAGATAAATGTCCTAGTACTTGATTATATATATATATATATATATATATATATATATATATATATATATATATATATATATATATATATATATATATATATATACCTTCCATAGGATTTTTTTAGCAGTTATAAGTAATTCATTTAGATATGCTATAACTGGAATTACCTAGACTGGAGAATGAATAAGAACATACTTTTTATGATTTTGATTGATTATATCTTGTAATTGTATGAGTTTTCAGGGCTATCTATGAAAGCAATGGGATTTTCACATAAAATTGTGGGACTGTGTCAGAGACTGGATGAAAAGTTTTTAGAATTATTGGGTGATTTGTCACAATATTTATACGGCGTTGAATTAGAAGAATTAAAAGTAGACTCACCAGTATTTTTAATGGCTAGTACACACAAAAATAAGTTCGTTGATTTAGATGTTCTACAGAAATGCCTTATTGAAGAATGCGTTTCTTTATCTATTGAGTAAGTTTTCATATTTCTAGAGTTTCACATATTGGCGATGTAGCGGATTTCAAATAATACTACGATTTTTTTAGTAATAAATATAACTGTGATGATTTCAAAAAACTAATTCTCATAGAAACCTGATTAATGCAGGATGAATTATGATCGATTCTGAATTTGTATATTGAAGAAACTGAAAAGTTGAAACTGCCACATTAAGTCTTTATTGATACGTTAATGAATATCAATTGATAGCGTGTTTGGGAAACATTTTTTTAAATAAATACTATCTGGTACCCTGCGCGTTACTGTCGTTGAGAAAACTCGTAAATCATTTTGAAATGCAGCAAGATTCGAATCAACATGCACTATTCGTCGTAATCGAGTACCTCGTGAATGTTGTCTTTCAATTGTCACTGAAGTTGTTCTTATGATTCTGATGCGAGCGATCAGGTGACTCGTGAACGTTCTCTTTCGGTTCTCGTGACATGTTGGTCTTCCAATTCTGATACGCGCGATCGGTTGGCTCGTGAACGTTCTCTTTCGATTCTCGAGGCATGTTGGTCTTCGAATTCTGATTCGCGCGATCGGTTGACTCGTGAACGTTCTTTTTCGGTTCTCGAGGCATGTTGGTCTTCGAATTCTGATTCGCGCGATCGGTTGACTCGTGAACGTTCTTTTTCGGTTCTCGAGGCATGTTGGTCTTCTCTGATACGCGCGATCGGTTGGCTCGTGAACGTTCTCTCTCGGTTCTCGTGGCATGTTGGACATCTAATTCTGATACGCGCGATCGGTTGGCTCGTGAACGTTCTCTTTCGGTTCTCGAGGCAAGTTGTCTCTGATACGCGCGATCTGTTGGCTCGTGAACGTTCTCTCTCGGTTCTCGTGGCATGTTGGTCGTCTAATTCTGATACGCGCGATCGGGTGGCTCGTGAACGTTCTCTTTCGGTTCCCGAGGCAAGTTGTCTCTGATACGCGCGATCTGTTGGCTCGTGAACGTTCTCTCTCGGTTCTCGTGGCATGTTGGTCGTCTAATTCTGATACGCGCGATCGGTTGGCTCGTGAACGTTCTCTTTCGGTTCTCGAGGCAAGTTGTCTCTGATACGCGCGATCGGTTGGCTCGTGAACGTTCTCTTTCGGTTCTCGAGGCATGTTGGTCTTCTAATTCTGATACGCGCGATCGGTTAGCTCGTGAACATTCTCTTTCAGTTCTCGAGACATGTTGGTCTTCGAATTCTGATACGCGCGATCGGTAGACTCGTGAACGTTCTCCTTCGGTGCTCGAGCCAAGTTGGTCTTCTCTGATACGCGCGATCGCCAAGTGTTTATATTATAAGACTGTTCATGTTTTAAGAAAGTATTTTTAAAAAGCCCGTGTCAGTTATAATATTTAATTATTTCCAGTGATTAAGGTGTAAAAAGCTACAACTTTATAATTAAGAAACACGCGATGCAGAAATATTGCATCACAAGTTTCTAAATTATAAGGAGAAGGATTTTTACACTAATCTAAATAAATTTATGGGTATTTGCGTCTGTTGAGATTAATAAAAACATTGGTGAGAAGATTTGGAGTAGTACAATTATGCTAAAAAGTGAACTCAGTGTCTAATGTCATTCAGATTTTCTGTTGGTTATACACATACGTAACCTATGAGATAAATTAAAATCCAAATATTCTTGGTAATTAGTGTCATTGTTGTTTTCTGGTATTAAATACATTTTTTTTAGATTAATCAAAGTTTTAAGTCATTTACAAGAAGAGAAAATAGGCGAAGATTCTGTGAGAAAGTCAGTATTTTGTATAAGATTGTTACAAGCCATCATCAAATTGTGTCCATATTTTAAGAAGTGTTGTACATTGAATAATAGTATGGATGATTGGTATACGATATGTGACGATTTCAATAAACACAGCAATCTATTTTGGATGAAATGGATCAATTTTTTAGTTAAGAAAACAAATGAGACCTGTATGAAGAAATTCAAAGACTTGAAATGTAAAACTTCATTATCAATGTTCTTGGTGAGTTTAAATATTAATATTTTGAAAACGATGAGTAAATTTTATAACGTAATTAACTATCGAACAACAGGTAGGTATTATAAATGTTTTTGTTACTATAGTTTTGTATTTGCATTCTTCACGTAATACAAAATAGTTCAAATTAGCTTTTATATTTCAGAGTGAATAGTATTTGAATAATTTATAGATATTTGATATTAATATCAACTTAGATCTGGATATTTTCAAACCAGATTGAATACTTCTCATATATATATATATATATATATATATATATATATATATATATATATATATCTATTTATATATATATATATATATATATATATATATATATATATATATATATATATATATATATATATATATATATATATATATATATATATATATATATATATATATATATATATATATATATATATCAGGGGCGGCCATTCGAAGGCGCCTCCTCAATAATATTCCGTGTATCAATACTATATTATATTGAATAGTCAGCATTCAGCATATTCATATTAATCAAAATCATATTATTTTATGCACCTACCTTCCTTTCAATCTACATTATATAATATAATTTATTAATTACGATAGAAGTTATTTACATTTACTGCTTACTGCATTTCATTCATTTCAAGATTTTATATAAACAGTGGCAATGCCGCAGATGCTTAATATGGTATAGACGCTTTCATTATTCCATATGTCATGCCAGAGAGAAAAGGAAACGCTGAGAATAAATATACCTTATTCACTTCATTGTTTATAGAAAACACGGGTAAAAGCAACATGGATTGAAGCTAGCTGCTCGGTTCAAAAAGGATGCATTAATTCTCACACAAGGTCAACCAATCACAACCATAGGCTTTCGGGTAAAATCGAGTGAATTCGTTGGAAAGCATCATAGATAAAGGATGCGTCGCTCAGAAAACATTAATTTATTGTAGTCACTAGTGGAAGAAAACAGTTTGTTTTGGTTTTATTTAATTTACTTTGCTCGCGTATTGTTTCTAAAATGAGTTCGGTTACTGAAGTTTATTTTAAAAATTTCAATGGTGACTAACTGGAATATTGTTATCCCATAACTTTAGTGCACTAAGTTATGACGATAAAGTTTTGATAGAAACATTGCGACCTACCCCGGAATTAAACAATTTGGTGCAGCGTAACAAACAACAGAATCGCGCTTTAAATATCAGACATTATGAGAGACATCCTTGGCTAACCGGATCACAGGTTAAAAATAAATTATTTTGTTGGCAGTGTTTACTTTTTACTAGGGAAAATGTCTCTGTCTGTTTTATTTTAATCTATTTTTGGGAGGGTCCTATTTTGTTTGTGGCAAGAAAAAACTCACCTCCCCGTTGGTTCTTGCAGGGCAACAATTTATTAATTCCTTGAATAGGTAACGAATTCGTTAAGTAGGAAGGTAGGTACCTATTTTGTGAAAGAAAAAAAAATTTGATGAATAGATGAATTGATTAATTGGCTGAAAAGAGTTTTTGTGAATATTGTAAATAGGTCTCAAGGTAGACACTCGAAAGTGAAAACAATTTTTTTCGCAAAGAAATTAATATTTTAGAGTGCTTGTTTTACTTTGATTTTTTTTAAATTATTAGGCGGTTGACCTTTAAATCCTAAAAATTTTCGCCTATGGTTCATTTTTTAACACCTCTTGTAGCCTCCTTAAACCAACACCTCACGAGCCGCCACATATATATATATATATATATATATATATATATATATATATATATATATATATATATATATATATATATATATATATATATATATATATATATATATATATATATATATATATCAAGGCGTTTGGCACTGTGGTGCATAGCATCATATTGCTCATACCACATGAGAAAGTACAACAGGTAAAGTTATGAGTGAATTCTTAGAAATTAGGTATGATGTAACAAAGGGGACAACACTGAACCCAGTTTTGTTCACATTCTATATGACTGAAGTGCTATGAATTGTAAACTGAATTTTATCATTGTTACAAATTCATTTAATATTTTGTTTGATAGTTCATTGCATTGTAATATTAATTTATTGAATCTCATGTTTATCAACTAATTTTCCATTATTTTTTTCTTGTAGAGATGGGATAGCATAGAAATTCAAGAGCAAACAGAGGAAAAAGTGTTTAAATCTCGAATCAGAGTACCGCTCAAACTCAGTACATTTCTTGAAGATGTTTTAGTGAATCTTAATGAAAATATCTGTAGCATTCTGCCTCATACTATGCCAAAAATTATTCACGTTCAGTGCATCGAAAATAATGTCGAAGTCATATTTGACTGTTACAAGAAGTTAATTTCAAGTGATTTAAACCAAAACCAAGCTTTACAGTTATTGTTTGATGTGAAATTTTTAACGATGTTTTGTATAAAAAGAGAAAATGAGAGGCTTGTTGGAATTTCCCACGAAATCTGTGATAAATTGAGGTCTAATATAGATCCATTTGATTTAGATGTTTTTCATTCATTTTTACACACAAATGTGAAGAGGGCGGCTGTTCAATCTATGGTGAGTAAAGCAGAATAAAACCAAAAGATTATTATTTATAAAACAAAAATTAAATATATATTTAAAAAATATTCATTAATAATAATAATATGTAGGTCATATTGATAGTAATATTCTATTGCTACGTTATACCATACAATTATCAAAATAAATAAATAAAGGTTGTGCATAAATATTCTTTTATATGTGAAAGAATTAGTATGTTGAGGGTGAATCATATTTGATCATATCTACTGAATCAATAGGTTATAAACTGAACTGATATCAACAGACGATGATGAAATAGTTTCTTAGTTTTTTTGGATTCATTATTTTGTTCATAAAGTTTTTTCATTTGTACCTTCGAATGAGAAATTGAAAAAGTTTCTCTCTATAGGCATTGCTTGGGTGTCTTCAACCATCTTATATGCAAATAGCCAATCTGGAAATTGCTGAGAGAGGCAAAGATCAAGAAAAGGATCCATCAGTTTTGCCAATCAGTAATCCATCAAGTAATTCATGGTTTCCTCTACTGCCAATAACTGCACCTTCCCATAAACACTTTGTGGCACAAAAGGAAACAAAGGTAACTAACTACTCATGAGAATCCCAAGCAGCATCAAAGTAGCGAAAACTGAGTTCGGAACTTTGAATAGGTCGTTGTTACGTAATTATCACTAAAGAACCCACTTTCTAGGTTTTCCTACTTTTATTTAGATACTTTTAGTAATTCTGTAGTTATTATCACTATAATTTGGAACTTAAAAGTTGCAGTACTTCTAAGTAGCTGTTCAAGTTTCTGGAACGTGACTTTACTATGTAAAATAACTTTGAAATCGCAAAGACTTTAAAGTTATATTCGCTAGTCCCAGTAACTTAGTCTTGTTACTCGTATATCGCTTCAAAGTTTTTATTACTTTATGGTGGCGTTAAAAGTAACCATTACGTCCGTGCTACTTTTGAATTTCCGTCAAAGTTATGGAACTAAATATTTCGCTACTCAGGAAAACAACTTCACAGTAATTTTTAATTACAACAAAGTTCAAATTACTTAAAAAATAACTTTAAAGTAACGGTCGATCTATAGAGACTTCTTGGTGATCGAATAGTATGTTGTTTTGTGAAGTGAAAATGTCAGCTGTGAGAAAAAAGAAAAGTTAAGGATCATTTCTAGGATCTCCCTTTCGCTGTACTCCAAGTGTTGGGGATGAAACAATACTCTCTCTTTCTCCCACTTATGAGGAACAACCGTGAAATATATGAGAGGCTTTTCTTATGTGGCCACAATTTTAAACACCTACATTGTTTCTTTTTATTTATCACATGCAAATGTACAGTTCGAAAAACATTCAGCACGCACTAATCGCTATAAAGCACTTATTAATTATAGGTTAAAGTTCCAAGGGTAACTATATAGTGGCTTCAGGAACTTTGTGGTTGATTTGTAGATAAATATTCTACTTAATGGTGATAATGACTTTAAAGTGATAAAAGACTAGTGGCCGCTACTTACAGTGAAGTGACAAATCCTTCAAACACACAATGTGACGTAAATATTACTCTAAAGTAATTTCTGTAAAATGCGCCATATTTACAGAACAAATGTAGGACGCCATTATATTTATTCCAATTTCCTTATAGTAGTACAAGTATGGAATCGCCAAAAAGTCAGAAAAAAATATAAATTGAAGCGAAACTGAACTCATATAATTAGTAAAAATGTTATAAAAATATATTTGATCAATTTGATGCATTTTTATCATTGCCTTCCTGAAAAAAAAAGTGTTGAAAAATATATTTTGAGAGGGCGCATTGTTTTTATGAATCTATCAACATCACATTTCACAGAGTTTTTTAATTCGTTTTGAATTTCGTTGTACTGGAAGCTCGTAAATCAGCAAAGGTTTGTATACCCATTCAAGTAACAATGTCTACTTAAACATGAAAATATTATTTCCATTTAGTTGAGGAGGCTGAATAATGATGGAAGATGTCATTATTAAACTCTTTCTACATATGCAAGACAAAGAAAAGGCGAAGCAGACGCCAAAGTAAAGTAGGCGAGGACAATTATAATAAAGTAACGGTGACCCCGCCGCAACGTTCCCGCCACGTAGTTGGAACGTGAGTGCGACGTAGCGGTATAAGTTGGGCTATTCACGTAGCTATCACCTTCAAATTGTTCCCCAAATTGGTGATAGGAACGTGATAGGGCCGTGGCTATCACGTTCCCGTCGCAAGTAACTATAACTTCAGAGTTACCAATAATAGTCGCCGGGTGGTACCAACGACTAAAAATGCTGCTTGGGATATGAGTGTATTTAATGAATAAGCATTGCGATATAATGGAGAAGTTTCATGCTATTATAAATATTATATTTAATGCAATACTATTAAAATATAGACCAAAACTAATTAATCACTGAAAACAATTTTGAAATCCATCAATAAATGACTTAGAAATGGATTGTTGAAGTTTCCTATTTTAGTAGGGAACGTGTATGGTCTCTGGTTTGCCTGTGACGTCATTCGACCTATCCAAGATCGCCGCACCACGAATCATAGTTTCAGAGTGCTCTTGCTTCGTTCGTATTTATTTAAGTTAAACAGCCGTTTGTTTAGTTTTTCTTTCATGTATAATGGAAGGAGGCATAACAGAAGAACATACTATTGAAAATTAAATGTCCGCTGAAAACTGAAACCATGAAAAAAACATCAACAATGCAAAATTGACAGCGAAATGTGAAGCTCCAGTACAACCACAAATGCACTTCGCGACTAAGTGAAAGGCCTTTTTTTCATTGCTCATGCAGATTTTCAGACATCTCAAAAAATTGATGTTTATGAAATCAAATATTTCATTGTATTAAAATGTTTATACTCTGGCCACGTCAAAACCTATTTCATTGCATTTGAAGATTTTTTCGATTCTTATTTCAATACAGTCCAAAATACTCACTGTAGTTGAATATTTTTTTCCAAAAGATATCGGTAACTTTTTACAAATTTCTTCGATAGGTGGAAAATATATTAACTGTTCCATTTGGTCAGCTATTAAGGGAAAAGTTTTATTGAATATTATAGTAACTGAGCTTTTATATACAGGGTGATTCATTAATAAGTGTAAATATTTTAAAGGGAAAATTTTGAGCTCAAATTATGCAGATCTAACCCAATTTGCTCATACAAAATATTTCTCCCTACTTATTTACAGGGTGTTTTATTTAGATTATTAAAAATGAATTTTGTTCATTACTTGAATGCTGCTCTATAATTCTTTATGATATATGGCAGTAAGTTAAAGTATTCTGGGACACATCAAATAATAGTAAGGAAGACTTTCTCTATATCGCCAGTGGCGTACGGCAGAGGCACGGGAAGGGTTCTTGTTTCCTAAATTCTACGCCACTGGCAGAATTGTCATTTTAGTATAATTTTTCGATTCTCCAATATTTTCTCTGTAAATAAGGCACTCCTGTTTCGTACCGCTAGAGCCACTAATTCGAGATATTTAACGTTGAACATTTCGCTGCACAATTCTTTTAATTTTTATGTACAAATTCTGTCGGTGTTTTTTTGTCATACGATGCTATGTATTACGTAAAATAAACATTATTAGGTATTTTTTTCAATTTATAATAATATTAACAAACAATTTAAAACAGAACAACTACAAAAATATCCCAAACGATAAATACTTGCCAGGAACTATGGCAGCAAATTGTAAATTCCGCTAATTTTATTGCGAATCAGCCAAACATATTTTTTAAAGTTAGAAGATCGTTTAGCGAAAGAATGGATAATCTCATTGAGGTTAACGGAGATCACATTGAACATTTTTTGATATTCTTCCAAAAATTGTAAAGAAGATCTTGATAATTAAGTATTTATTTTGAACTTTCATATGTAGCGCTGGATATTTTTGTAGTTGTTCTGTTTTAAATTGTTTGTTAATATTATTATAAATTGAAACAAAATACATAATAATGATTATTTTAAGTAATACATGCAATCGTATGACAAAAAACACCGACATGACTCTTACATGAAAATCAAAAGAATTGTGCAGCCATAAGTTCAACGTTAAATATCTCGAAAAATAGTGGCTCTAGCGTTACGAAACAATAGTGCCTTATTTACAGAGAAAATATTGGAGAATCGAAAAAGCGATAGCGAGAAAGTCTTCTTTACTATAAGTTGATGTGTCCCAAACTACTTTAACTTACTGCCAAATATCATAAAGAAATATCAAACAGCATTCGAGTAATGAACAAATTTCATTTTTAATAATCTAAATAAAACACCCTGTAAATCAGTAAGGAGAAATATTTTGTATAAGCAAATTGGGTTAGATCTTCATATTTTGAGCTCAAAATTTTCCTGTTAAAATATTTACACATATTAATGAATCACCGTGTATATATATATATATATATATATATATATATATATATATATATATATATATATATATATAAATATATATATATATATATATATATATATATATATATATATATATATATATATATATATATATATATATATATATATATATATATATATATCAAAATCTATAGCTAGACGCACATAGGAATCGTCTAAACGAATTTTCTTCAATGATATTAAAATATCTCTTACTGGACTAGCAACCCTTTCAGATAGTAACTTCGTGAGAAAGAAAAAAAAATTCTTCTGGCAACTTCATATAAAAAATTACGTTTTCAGCTATTTTGTTTATGTCGTTGCGATATTGTGGCTTGATTGTATTTGAGAAAGAACTAGCTGAACTTGTACTGTTCTGCGAAAATATTGATGCTTTTGAAGAAGAACTGCTAAGAGAGGATAGTCTTGATGGAGAGTGCTGAGGAGATTCATAAACGATTTGTGAGCACTTATTTCCTGTACCTTTCGCACTGTTCCTTCTTGTGATTGTCTGCACTGATTGATTTTTCTGTGAAGTTTTGATATTGACCTGAACTCCTTGGTTTCTCCTTTTATTTGGATGATTATCTGATTCTGTAAAAGTAATGTCCTCTGGTAGCGGATCCTCCATTTCATTTAACTCCATTTTATCAAACTCAATCATTTCCAAAGATTGTAACGAAGATGATTTACTTGAAGTCGACGGTACTTCTTTTGTTTATAAGTTTTCATAAAATACGATTCGAACGGCGCAAGTACAACAATAAATTTGTACGTACTGCGCGAATACGCGGTGTGTCGTCTAGGTCAAATGACGTCACACGATAGAGAGCCTGTGGAACGAAATTATTCTTACAGGCACAACTTCAAAGTCCCATAACTTTTTTATTTCTAGAGATATTTTATTGATTCTTTCAGGTTTTTGTTCCATTTTACTTAAAGCTTTATAATCAATCCTTAAAAAAAAATGGAAACTTCTTCATTGTAGTACTTGTATGCATATAGAAAATCGATTATAAGTCTGTATTTTCACAAAAGAATTACTTCTGAATATTTAATGTGAAATAGCAAACTAATAACTCAAAATAGCGCATTATACTACTAATGAATGTACTTAATTGAAACATTGATCACATATGCATATGCACACATAGACATTTTCGTTGTAAATTGATGCTCTTTTATATGTTATCTATTTGAAGCCACTGTAGGCAAAATTCTTTCGAGATGGAAAATTTTTATTTAGAATTTAAGTCTATAATATATTTCTGTAGTATTGCTTTCACAGTGTTTTCCCTAATTTCTATAATATCAAACTCTATAATGATTCAATTTATGGACTAATGGAAGAAATTGTGGCCTGGAAAATTGAACCACACATAAAAGGTTTAATTGCAAATTTCACTACATGTGTTACTCGCATTTATTCTTTATAATTAAGTTAACTGAACTGATTATTAAATTATATAGGTTAGGGGCGCTAGGATTTCAAACTGAATACTTTAAAGGTAATTTCTGAGTGAACTAACTGCAGTAGATGAAGAAAGTAAAGCTCAGAAATTGAAAACATTTATTCTAAGTTCATCTTGGTTGGCCGCTGGAGACCCAGTCTTTGAAAATAAAGGTCGCTTTTATAGACCAATAGGTGGAACGTGTTGTCTATCGTGTCGTATTTATTTGTCTAAAACTTATTTCCTCGAAATTTCAGACGCCAACTACAAGTAAGCCATCACTGCAAAATCATCCAAGAATGTCCGCGGAAAGTGGATCTTCAGTAAAATCAAATGCATCATCTTTATTTGGTGGATTATCTACAGAATGGTTTTCATAGCACCAGAATCTTTTGACTTTCCCTTCAAAATGAAAATTGTATTAAATGCTTATTTTTATAAAAGCTTATGCAACCCACATTTTTTTTTTAATGACTAGTGCTTCAAGTTATTTTTTTAGGTTTTTCTGAATATTGATATTTTGAATTTACACAAATATTCAAATTGAATACTAATACAGAATGAGAAATCCCTTCTTAAATATAGAAACGTTGCTATTACTACAAATGTTATCAAATATGTAAAACTGTTTAAAAAAATTTCACTCAGCATTAAAATCATCCAGGAGTTTCAGGTAATACAACAAATTTTAAAATTTCCTGCTTCTCTTTGCGACGATAAGATGTTCGTTCCTAAATATGATTTTTTTTAAATATATATATATATATATATATATATATATATATATATATATATATATATATATATATATATATATATATATATATATATATATATATATATATATATATATATATATATATATATATATATATATATATATATATATATATATATATATATATATATAAGTTATTCAGAATCTTACTATTTTGTAAATTAGTCAACTTTATTTTTTGAATATTTTGGAAACTATTATAGGTACGAAAATCAGCTTTTGTTTGTCTCAAAGAGAATACTTGGGGATATAGAAGAAAGGTATTTTGAAATATGAAAAGTTTGTAAAATATCTAATTTTGAAAAATCGTCAAAATCAACTCAAATTTTTTGATATAATATCTTTATTATCTATTTATCGTATGGCATCATTGGAACAGCAATTTGAAAGTACAAATGTCAGAGACCATGATATATAACAAAGTACTACATGTACCTATTTGAAAAGATTCTGAAATTTTCAGTTGCGTTTTATTTCCTTTCAAAAATATTAATTTTTGGATTTTGGCAAAAAGTCGAGTGTAATGAAGAAACATGTAGTTTTGTAATTTTGGAAAACTGAAATTTGCATATGGAAGTCGACCATTATCGGATTGCATCAATTTTGTTGTTTGTCAACCACCCATTAATGACTTTTATTTTGGAGTATGCAGTAATTGTCCCGGTTCAAGAAAATTGAGGAGAAGTTTTGAAAATCTTTTCACTGATAATTTTTTAGGTGAAGTTACATGTGGACTCAAGTAGACAGATGTTCTTTGGAGATGATTATTAAGTCAACCGATGATTTTATTCATTTCTTAGTCGAAACTATGCTAAAGCTACTACAGCATGACTTCATTGCTCCACAACAAGCTGAATATTATCAAACTCTGAAAAATAACCTCGAAATTGGATGTGCTTTTTTACTACAAAAATAGTATATTGGAATAATAGTTAAGCGACAATCCATCCTTTTGCTTGCTATTATAGAGTGATTGCTGAGAATGAAAGCAAAATAGTACTTCTAAGCTTGGTAATAATTTCAGATAATCTAAACACATCTGCAGTTTATAGCTTTCAAGACGTATTAACCTCATTTCTTAAAAATCAAATTCCTAGTGTTTGTTAAATCATCTATTTTTTGGATGGTGCAGTAGTTCAATATAAGAATCGTTTCAATTTAGTAAACTTTTTACATCACGAAAATTTTCAAATAAAAGCCAAATGGCATTTTTTGCAACTTCTCATGGAAAGGGTCCAAGTGATGGTTTGGGTGGAACAATTAAGCGATTAGTTAGCTGAGCCAATCTTCAATTACCCTCTGACCAACAAATTAAGACACCTGGGAAACTATGCAAATGGGCAAAAGAATATGTTGTAGATATAAATTCTCACTTTGTCTCGAATGAGCAAATTAAACAGGCTAAGATGAAACCGAACAAACGATTTAAAAATGCTTCACCGGTACAAGGGATACATAGTTGTCATGCTGTCGTTCCTATTTAGAATGATGTAATAAAAATAAAAACTTTATCAAAATATCTAGGAGATTTTCTATTGAGGAACAATGATATTTACGAGTTCGTCGATGAACCAGCAATAAAAATCAGGTAAACAGAACGTCATTTTGTGTACTAGAATTTTATAAACTTGGAATATTAAGTAGTTCGAAAATTGATATCACTTTAATCTATTTCAGATAATGTAATGTTAACTTCAATAAAATCTTTTGATCATACTTATTATTAGATCAAGGAGAAGAAATGAGGCACCAACATCAGGAGTGAAAAAAAACGGCTTACCAAATAAAATAAGCTTAGGCTTATATGAACAGGAATTCAATTTTGATTATATTTCTCTTTTAATGTCATAAAATTACAAAACTACTTGTTTACTTAATACTTATACTTGGCTATATTTTTTATACCAAAAGTCAAAAATTAATATTTTTGGAAGAAAACTACTACTTACTTTGAAATTTTAGTATCTTTTAATGTCATTCAAAGATATATCGAAAAGTTGGAGCCCAAAATGTCGATTTTGACGGTTTTTAAAAATTCACAATTCTACAAATTTTTAATTTTTTTTCTGTTGCTCTAAGTATCTCCTTTGAAATAAACAAGAGTCGATTTTAGTTCCTATAATAGTTTCCGAGATATTCAAAAAACAAAGTTGAGAAAATTGTAAAATTTTGAATCTTTCGAAAAATTTTTTGCTTTAGCAAATCGAAAGCGGTCGATTCCAACTATTGTTCGATTTGATATATATATATATATATATATATATATATATATATATATATATATATATAGATATATATATATATATGTATATATATATATATTTATATATTGGACAATCAAGGGTCTGAAAATAAATTTCAAATATTCATCTTATATAAATTTATTTCAATAGAATATTATCACAGGCTTATTACAGAATATTCTAACTAAAGATATAATGTAAAATATAACTTTACACTTGTTAATATTAATATTTATTATTGCAGCATATAGTAAAATTACTTTATATAGATATATATTTATATATACATATATCAATAAATTACATGCATTTTCATGAAGAATATAATTCTGTTAATTTTACAACTTCACAAATATATGGGAAAATTAATAATTGCATTCTAAGTACTACCTTATTGTTAATATTTAATATTTTCTTGATCAGGTATGTTTTTCATCATCTGTTATGAACTGAAAAATATATTTCATAGACATATTTGAAATAAGAAATAGTAAATAACAGTTAATAAGACTGATTAGTTCTGAACGATTGGAGTGAATTAACATAAAATATTCTCTTCAAAACGTTGGTGTTTTTCTGATATTTAGAATTAAATTAATTTCATTTAATCCTGAAGTAAATTAATAACTACTTATTGCGAAAAGTTTAACGTAACATTTTATCAAAAAGAGAAACTGTAAAAATAAAAATATATAACATGGATAAAGTAAATGAGAAAATTACTCTTATGTAAAAAATAATTTTTTTTGGCCATTGAAAGCATAAGTTATTCTTATCAATCAATCCTATCTCTTTTTTGGTTTGAATATGTCTCATGAAATACTGTGCCTCCAATAATCGGCGTAAGTGAAGTTTACTTTAATTCATATTTTCAAAATGTTGAAATGCTGACTTTTATTCATTCCCAGTATCTAGTTGATAAGTCAATAAATAATAGTCACAGCTATTTTACTGAGTATTTCATATATATATATATATATATATATATATATATATATATATATATATATATATATATATATATATATATATATATATATATATATATATATATATATATATATATATATATATAAGGAAAGGAAAATAATTTTTTATTAGAAGTATGATTCAATCCATACAAAAACCTTTACACTACTGGTACTCACATTATTTTCATTATGATAAGTACAAAAACTCTTCAATTTTCAGCGTTTTATTCCAAGGGTAAATTGTCATATATATCAATAATTTTTAGATAACCAATAATGACCCTATTCATTACTTCAGTAACAGATGGTTCACCCCACAATATAAAATGTTTAAATTGGAGATGATGGAAAATGCGTCAAACATACAATTTTAAATCTAGTACGGAGATATTCTGTACTTCATAGTTTGAATCTGGACGATAATGGGTTTTTAATTATTTTATTCATTATCGAATCATATATGAGTATTTGTTCGTTGAAATATATTTTCTATGAAAACGCAATGTAATGATCAAACAGTACGTATCAGTTCAATAGTCAAATAATGTCGAAAGTAAATTTATTTTCATGAAATATTAATTTCAAAATGCTTTGTATTCTGCATAAGGGTGATGGCAAGATTAAATATTCAGGTTTGCAAAAAAATGTGATAATTCTAAAAAATTATAATTAACCATCGAACAAGAGTGAAAATGACAGAAAGGTCATTTGTATTCCATGAATTTAAATGAAAAAAATGTTTATTCGATACAACACAAATGTGAAGCATGTTTCACTTTTATTAATACTAAATTTTAATTTGATCGGTAGAAAAAGGTTATGCCAATGTGTTAAACAAAAACTAGGTTCTTGCATCTCCCTCTCCAGATTAAATATTCAACATTGTTATAAAGAGATCATTTACTTGCATCCAATGTTGCTACGGTAATGTCTATAAACTCATCCGCCATTAATTGCAGCAACGATATCTGAACATAATTATGGGAATGAAAAAGATATTTTATGAATATGTGGTCCTGGTGATTCAATGAACTCATTAAATTTAGTGAATTAAAAACAAAAATAATAACGATACTATTTAAGAGGGAAGAAATATCATTTGAATAAGTGAATGTAAAGAAGTTCTGCTGAAAGTGATTATTTTATTTTAAATATGTAAGTCATATTTCAATAGGTTGAAAGTATTCTCTAAAAATTTTATGTTAATTCTTTGAGAAAATTATATATTTGTCCTTATCGAATAATTGCATAGATAACTAGTGTAATGAACACTTCATGAGAACAGGATGAAATTGAGATAAAAATTTGAAAATAATCAAGTGAATCCTTCAAAATAAATAAGTTTATTCTGAAATAGAGTCTGAAAGAACTATTCATGACAATCATGCCACAAGTCAGCAATATTACCATTTTTTTTTTTTGCAGAAGTGACATTAAAAATAAATAAACAATTTAAAAATTGAATTGATTTACCTAATATAATTAACTGTAGATAGTTATGTCGAAAATATCATTATAAACAAAATTAAAAAATATTTGATTGAAATAATCATTTAGCAGAATATCTTTTGTCATACGTCCATATGTAATTCAGCGGAATGTTCATCATCTGATATTTTGATGATCAGTTATCTTCTAAATTTATCAAGAGAAAAGTCAATAAATAATCTACTCGATAGGTGCTTTTGATTATCTCTGAAATCCTAGAAAGTCCGTCAATCTATCATTCCAACTGTCTAACCAGTTGTAAAGAGTGCCATGCGATGCATCCCTCTTCAATCTAGACTGTATAGGCATGTATTCCTCACCTCTGATGCAGAAGTAACTCTTAATAGGACCACGGCACATCGGGCAACGATCCAATTTATCAAAGCAGCTAGCGCAGATGCAGGTATGCCTGAAAAACCAACCAAAATTAGTACCAATTTGGTAATTGCACATATTAAATTGGATATTTAAAAATGAGTACCGTGAATTTCCTCTTTCGCTACAAGAGTTATCAGAAGTACTCGACCAAGCAAAGAAAATATGAAGGTTTTTCTCAACATAGTCTCCTTTTCGCTCGATGCAGTTTTCCTAGCGATATTCAATATATTGGATGCCCAGTTATAGAGATCAAGTTCCTCAAAATAGCTTTCAATTGCTGCATTTGGCACATAATGTTCTTGAGGAAGCAATTAACTGTAATTTATGAAATAACGTTTTTCTTCTTTCGTTAAATACGCCTTTTTTTACCTGGATTTCACAAGTGCTTGACCTTCTTATCAATTCAAATAGTCAAATACACTACCTATATGGTTAAGATTTATTCATCCGATTACTCACCTGCATGGCAATAGCGCTCTTGACAAGGGAAAATATTGACAAACAACACACAGCTGGTCCCCTGAGCTATTCCAGAGTGCCGAATCATCAGACGTGGGACACACAAGTGTCCTTCCAATCGGACCTGGACCTCCGTCTACCGGCTCAGCAACAGCTAATGGTATCTGACTTTCCTCATAGCCACCAGGATTGCCCGTGGCCAGATATAATTGCTGAAAACACATGAATTTTAAGAAAAAATTATAAATTTTATTGAAGCAGTTTACTTAATTGAAATTGTTTGTACTGAAACTCTAATAGCGCTCTCATATCAGAAATATCAAACTCTGTTGTTTCCAATTACATCCTTTCAGTCCGATGTTCAAATGCAGCTGGATCTAAAGTTTGAATATTTGTATCATGTCCGTCTGAGAATGATCACACTAAGGGTTCACTCTTTAATTCTCAATTATACAGGGTGTTTCAAAATATATGGGAAAATTTTCAATGGGTGATTCCCAAGCCAAATATAAGTTCAAATAATAACATGGTTAGTCAAGGGAGAAAGCAAAAGACTGTTCCTGAAGAATATGAATTCAATGAGCCTTATTTGAAAGAAATTTAATCTTTAGTTGAGTACTATAGATAGATGTATGGATCATGATTTTTTTAAATAAAATAGAAATCATAGTTTTGTTTTTGTTAGAATTGAATTTCTAATTTTGATTTCTATAAAATAGAGTGATATTTGAGATAATAAATATTTGTCAAATTATTTATTTGAGTTGTTGCCTGTGAACTATTTTTAACTTTTTGATAATTATTAGCAATAACAGGCTAGGTGAATCTCAAAAATCTCCATTTTATTAAAAAGTTGACGCTTCGCCACGACATTCGTGGCTTTATCAAAACTTTTGAAAAAATTGAAAATTCTTTGACATTTACTGATTTGAAAAAATTTGAATAGTTGAAGACTGGTATGTTTCATCAAAATTTTTCGGCTGTGGCCGTTCTCTGTAATTTATTACGTACTATTAAGTCCAATATTAACATTCAAATCTGTTATTATTAGATAGTATTAATTTGAACCTATTTCGAACATTACGTGGGTAAAAGTTTCTGTGGTTTCCCTTACCATCTAATAATGACAGATTTGAATGTTAATATTGGACTGAATAGCACGTAATAAATAACAAAGCCGACAAATTTTAGTGAAACATATTAGTCTTTTTCTATTCAAATTTTTTCAAATCAATAAATGTCAAAATTTTTTCAAAAGTTTTAATGAAGCCACGAATGTCGTGGCGAAACGTCAACTTTTTAATAAAATCGAGTTTTTTGAGATTCACCTAGCCTGTTAATAATAATTATCAAAAAGTTATATATATATATATATATATATATATATATATATATATATATATATATATATATATATATATATATATATATATATATATATATATATATATATATATATATATATATATATATATATATATATATATATATATATATATATATATATATATATATATATATATATATATATATATATATATAGCAATAATTGCTTCCTGCATCCTGCACCCAGAAAATGTGAAATTCTAAGTGAGACACATGACGTCAACTTTCTTTCGAAGTTCTAATGACTTTCTTCTAATTCTAATAGGAATTTTACCCCTATAAGAATACTTCAGTTCACTCAAATTTTCCAATGAATTGTTATTAATCACAATTATTCTTCCTTATATTAAACTTAATCATCGCAATTATTTTTATATCACTTATTTTAAGCGATGAAACTATAAATTTATCGACATTCCTAAAGAGTAAAACGATATGTTCATCTATATTACTTTCGTAGAGCGATGAACACATTCGCGAATATATGCTTCAGGATTACTCAAGTTAACCCAGTTTTCTCGCAATTTTATACTCTTTCTTGCGAAAAAAAACCCCTTTCTCACGTGAGATTGACTGAGATTTTTCTCGACCCTCTAAACACCTCACGTAATAAATAGATGACCCCTTATGATAAATTCAACTTTGAAAATGATATAATATATTCATAGAAGAAAATTCAACTATTTATCATATGTCACGAATATTATGTCCAGAAACATAAATCTTATTTGGATCTCCAAGGGGATTTAATCTACATGAAGAACGCGAAAAAAATTGTTCATCCACCTTGTTATTCATGAGTTAGATTTACTCCATATGATTCATGTTTTTATTTACATACCTTAAGGCATGACAGTTGTCCATTGGCTTGTTTCAAATACTGTGCTAAAATACTGGTTGGTAATGTGCAAACTTGATCCTTTATATGAACCACGTTTATCAACGCCACCTGAAAAAAATTAGAGATTTGTTTATCATGGTTACGTAGGCTATATATCCACATTGAAATTAAATGAAGAAGAGATATTAAATACGTTAAAAAAGTAAACAACAAAAACAGGAATAAAATAAATACTTGGCTTAACTTTCACCATAAAAATTATTGCATATAAAACAATTGTACGTATGTTTCGGGTTGTTAGCTCATTTTCAAGAATAATACATCACTAAATTCAAAATAAGTAATTTCGGTTTTATTAAATACGACAGCATTTGATAACGGTGCTAGGGGAAATTCGAATTGTTCGTTGTGGATGATGAAGTATCTTCGTGATTTCTAGAATTTTCATGTGCTGCCTCGATGTAACAGTTGAATTTTACTCATAGGCCAAGCTACAGAGATTTTTTCATGTAAAAAGTGTTAGAAGAAAACCAGCTGCGCCAATGTTTGTAAAATAGTTCCACATGATATAGTCATATGTTTTTTACTCGACTTTATTATTTATAACTTTGTTATTAACAATTTTATGCAAAAAATTGCATTTTTTTTAGTTTTTTTGCTTATAAAAATGAAACTATCAGAGTAAACGTGATGGTGTTAATAGACTAATTGTAGAAAATGAAAAGACGAAGAAAATGAGAAGTGGGACGACTCGATCAGACCCTTAGTTTGAGAGGAAATCGGAAAAACCGGCCAAAATGCAGTATTTTCAAAAATTCTTAACTCGCTTATTTTTTGAGTTGTAGCGTAGATCCTCCGGCCAGTATTAGCTATTGATATAAAATTCATTTGTGCGAAGATCAGAAACTGTCCGAAGCATAGTTTTTGAACTGTGGCCATTTGATTATGTTACTATGCAATTTTCCAGCAGACCTGAATGCGACAGGTATGGTCCGATTTCAATTTAATAAAAAGATTTTGAGAGTAGAATTCTCATAGTTCAAAACGTTCATCTTGGTTTTTCATGAAAACGCTGAGAAATATGTTAAAAATAAAGCTGAACATGACAAAAAACGGCCGAGCGCGTGAGAGTAGTAGAAGACATTACTGTCATGTTCAAAATGCCGACGCTTTCGAATGTCATACTTCTCCTTGCCTGCTGCTCTACCCCCACTCTTCTACTCTCACGCGCTCGGCCGTTTTTCGTCATGTTCAGCTTTATTTTTAACATATTTCTCAGCGTTTTTATGAAAAACCAAGATGAACGTTTTGAACTATGAGAATTCTACTTTCAAAATCTTTTTAGTAAATTGAAATCGGACCATACCTGTCGCATTCAGGTCTGCTGGAAAATTGCATAGTAACATAATCAAATGACCACAGATCAAAAACTATGCATCGGACAGTTCCTGGTCTTCGCACAAATGAAGTTTATGTCAATAACTAATACTGGCTGGAGGATCTACGGTACAACTCAAAAAATAACCAAGTTAAACATTTTTGAAAAAACTGCATTTTGGACGGTTTTTTCCGATTTTCTCTCAAACTAAGGGTCTGATCGAGTCGTCCTACTTCTCATTACCTTCGTCTTTTCATTTTCTACAATTAGTCTATTGACACCATCACGATTACTTTGATAGTTTCATTTTTATAAGCAAAAAACTAAAAAATTATTAAATTGTTAATAACAAAGTTATTAATAATAAAGTCGAGTGAAAAACATATCACTATATCATATGGAACCATTTTACAAACAATGGCGCAGCTGGTTTTCTTCTAACACTTTTTACACAAAATGCTCCTTACAAATCTCTGTAGCTTGGCATATCAGGTTTATGAAATGTTATTCGTATAGTGTTTATCTTTCAGAGTGACGATTAGTCACTCATATGAAAAAGTCAAAATGATACGCTTATGAAAATTTACACACAAAGGTTATCGACCATGAACTACTTTTTTAAAATAGGGCAGTTTTCTACCAGTTCAGGTTACACCGGAAGTAGCTACCAACTTCCTTATTTCAAATGAAAACCATTTTATATTCCTCATTTGGATTCCTTTTTGAAAATTAAGGTCAGTATATTAAACCATATCTACCGTGTTGAACGTATTTGCATTTTCTTTTAAATTTGACATTCTGACTTTGACGCTTTATATATTATTGGGTATTAGACGTAAAACAATGGAAATTTGGTAGACCGAGAGATACTGGAAGGATTTGTGAAGTCATTTCTTACAGTATAGCGCTTTTAGGGGTGTTCATATACGTAATAAATTGAAGGAAAATTATGTTCTTACCGGTGGTGCGCGGGTCGCAATTATTGCAGAATAATTAATTGAAATTGCTCGAAAATCCGGAGGTGTCAAACAATTTCTTTCACAAAATTTCTTCAATTTATCGATATTTTAACAACAAAAAATCCGACGCTCGCTATATGCCATACTTCACCGGTGGTTGTTTAGGCCCGCCATAATTTTTTGAAAATGTTTTTTTAAAAATTTTTTGAAATTTATTTTTTACATGCTGATTTTTTTAAAACAATTGTTTCTTATTAATCTTGTACGAAAATCACCACGCCATACCATTCCGACGGTCCAAAATACCCGCCATACCCCCTCAAACATGTAATTTTTCAAAATTCGAAAAAATATTTCTTTCAGTATGGCAGTTAAATCGTGGTCAGTTCATGATACAGTGAGACAAAATTATATTCGCCATACTTCTAGGACGGTACAAAAGTAGTGTCATACTTGAAAAATGATATTTTTCAACCGTTTTTAAAACACGCATATAAAAGCCGTAAAATTATTTTTTACAGTATGACATAAATGAAATCGGATTGTCCCAATACGATTATAAGTTTTAAAAAAGACGCCATACTGTGACCTTGACACGAAAGACCGTGATACGCACGCTGCGATGTGAAAAAAATAAATAAATAAAACGATTTTTTACAGTATGGCATTTGAATTTTCGGAAAGTTCATAAAAACTATGATTCAGGAAAATTTATCCCATACTTATGGTGGAGTCCAAAAGTTGTGCCATACTGTAAGAAATTGTTCAAAATGTTGCATGAAATTCTACAATTATTTAATAACATTGTACGTATATCACTCACTCTACAGGTATGGCATTATAACAATTATGTTTCTAATTATAAAAACAACTACTAGACCAAATTTCAGGGTGAAAGAAATAGTTTTTCGAATTTTAAAACATTACATGTTCAAGGGGGTATGGCGAGTATTTTGGACCGTCGGAATGGTATGGCGTGGTGATTTTCGCACAAGATTAATAAAAAACAATTGTTTGAAAATAAATCAGCTTGTGAGAAATAAATTTTAAAAAAAATTTAAAAAAACATTTTCAAAAAAGTATGGCGGGCCTAAACACCCACCGAAGAAGTATGGCATATCGCAAGCGTCGGAATTTTTGTTATTAAAATACCGATAAATAGAAAAAATTTTGTGAAAAAAATTGTTTGACACCTCCGGATTTTGGAGCCATTTTAATTAATTATTCTGCAATTGCGACCCGCGCACCACCGGTAAGAACGTCATTCTCCTTCAATTTGTTACGTATATGAACTCCTCTAAAAGAGCCATACTGTAAGAAATGACTTCACAAATCCTTCCAGTATCTCTCGGTCTAAAAGGAGTCCAGCCAGGATGACCAACCCACGCGAATTAACTTCGTTCGTCGACCAACGCCTTCGTCACATCGACAAATGCTAACATGTAAATTGACTTCACAAATCCTTCCAGTATCTCTCGGTCTATGGGGATACCTATAAAGAATGCCGATTATTCAAATAATCATATTTATTTTTCACAATAATCTACAGGGGTCTTCACAAATTATTTCAGTTTTTGTCAAATGGAATTTTTTTTGGATTGACATGACATTGGCCAGTTTAAGGTACTAATTAATGTCATGATTGTTTTCTCAAGTTATTTACATTTTCCTCAATAAGGTTTTTTTGTATATAAATCATGATTTCCATGGAAATTACAAATAATAATACCTGTTAAACCAGGCGTTTGTATTTCTAAATATGTAAATAAATTTAAAACTATCAATTTTAGGTACCAATAGGATAGTTTCATGTAAATCAAAAGAAAACTTTATGTGAAATTAATTTCTAGGAATGAAAAATGGGGTATTTCATTTGAAAAACTGAAACTTTTTTATATAATTTGTGAATATAGATTACTGTGAAAAATAATTATTATTATTATTTGAATAACCAGCACTTTTTATAGGTAGGTACCCCCAAAATTTTATTGTTTTACGTCTAATAGTCACTGAGATACACATCGTCAAAGTACCCCCTTACATGTCAAATTTAAAAAAAATTCAAATATCTCCAAAACGGTCATACATATTGTTTTAAAAAACTGACCTTAATTTTCAAGAAAGAATCCGAATGTAAAATAAAAAATGGGGGTTGACATTTAAAATAAGGAAGTTGGTAGCTACTTCCGGTATAACCGGAAGTGGTATAGAATTGCCACTATTTCCAAAATTTAGTTCATGGTCGATAACATTCGAGTGTAATTTTTATAATCTTATAATTTTACTTGCCTTTATAAGGGTAATTGTCCTTTTATAAGAAAAATTCTGTATATACAATGCTCAGAGAAACTACTGGATGTTTAATTTAACAAAATGATTTCTTCGATTGTTTTCTGAATATAACGTCCTGTATGACTTATATAAAAAATTTCACATTCACTACAATGTATTTTATATACCTACTCCAACTTTTTTTGGTTTAGTCAAGTATATTTTTATTATTAACTAGGATGTACCTAAATTCGTAAATCTGTGAATCAGGCGTGATGAGTTCGAATCCTGGGTTAATTATGGATGTTTGTGTATTGTGTAAAACTCTTTAGTATAAGCAATTGTTCAAATTTTTATATCTTATACATTTAAACGAGTAATTCTTGTCAAATTTTTTGTAAAAGCGCAATTTTACACATACAAAAAAACTATTTATGATAGTCTTCTGTCCGCTCTTATACTAGCAATTTCATGCGACTCCATCTCGTCAATTTTTGTGGTATTTATATTCAGGGCCGGATTAACCATTAGGCCGAGTAGGCAATTGCCTAGGGGCCCCGCATCAACTAGGGGCCCGTGCACGCAACAAGAAAAAAAAATTTCATGGAATGAAAGTTTTGTTTGAAAATTTGTATGAAATTCCTCAACAATATCATTGCTTTATTCCGACGCATGTTGTCAATAATTGATGAAATACTTCCTACATACAGAACCATCTAGTATCTAGTAGTAGAACTAATAACCTGTCTTCGTTCAACAATGTCACAGAACCGTTTGAATTCATTGTCGATGATGACCATCGAAAATGATGTATTAGAAAGGGTCAAGTTCCAAGATGTTTTAAACGATTTTGTTTCTAAAAAAGTTAGAAGAGTTAATATTTAACCGTACTGTACTGTACAAAAACAATAAATATCTTGGAAGTTGACTTTTTCCAATTTGTACTCCACAAAACTGTTTTCTTTATTTCATTGTATTTTATTGCGTTTAACAAGATCAAATTTAAAATGACCGCGTTTCATCTCATTTATCTTTCCTTGCTCATCATGCAACCTGGATCATGATTCATCACTTATATATAACCTATTCATTGAGACCATTTCAATCAAGCTAACGAGTCAGGTAAGGCGATGCTGCAGCATCAAGTCAAAGTAACCATGTTGTTGCAATATCACATAAGACTTTGAAGTAACAGGATACCTGGAGTCGATCATCTGGAAGTAACTCACATCCCTTTATCAACTTGAAAATACCTGGGGCCCGGACAGGGTTGTTGCCTAGGGCCCGGACAGGGTTAATCCCGCCGTGTTTAAATTGTGGCCGATGGATGATACCTTAAAATTCTGTAAGGTGGCGCTATAGGTCGCCCAGGTAATGAATGTTAAAATAAGTAAACAAGAATTAGAATGAACTTAATTTTGTTCTACAAATAAATATTATTGAGAATCGCTTCATTTATTTGATGTTCCATAAGGTTGCTGAAAACGGATTGGGTACACAACACGCCCGGAAGCTATTATTTCAAGTCCTCTAGTCCGCCCGTCCAAAAAACAGTAATTTACGGATTTGTTAGGTAATAGTTATTTATGTACCAAGTGCGTTATATAGATCCTAACGCCCGGAGGGAAACATTCGGCCCGAGGGACTTTGGCACGGAGGATGAATGTTGCCCAATGGGCGTTAGGATCTAGTAACGCGTTAGGATCTAGTAACGCATAAAAGATTTTATTTTTCACGAGAAAATTATTTTATTATAATGAAAAATCGATTTTGAAATCGGTTCATTGCTCCTATACTTTCCATTTTTCTTCTCATAGTAGGCATGCCATTTGTTGATATTTTGACGTTTGTTGAATATATTTGTCATCATTATATTTAGTGAATGTCATTGCTGCTTTCTTTGTGTAGTCTTATAGAAAAAATAGAAATGAATATGAATTTACCCAAGAATATCATAGAAAATGATAGAGTCGTATACGACAAGGATTATGAAGTATTTAATCAATGGAAGTTGCTTAATTTCTCCTCGTACAATGAGTGTATTTATAGCAACCGTATCTAAGGTAAAATCAACAAATAATATACAAGTGAAGAATAAATAAGTATTACTTACAGTTTCGTCGGGATGAACATTTTCAACGATATCATTCCTGAACAAGACGATAACCAATGGGTAGCACAATCGGGGTGGAGTTCCCAAGTCCAGAGAAGGAGCTGGTAATTTCAGTACCACTGTCTGGTCAGAATGTGGAGTTTTGCTATAAACAAATGACGAATTAGCAAATCATTCATAAAATACCTGTAATTTTGCATCTATCATTTCATTAATTTTAACAGTGTGTCCAAACCTTAATAATTGATCTTCGTTCTTCAATTTTGAGCTATTAATTTACAGAAATGCTCTTAATGGCTGGGAAGAACATGTGTATGGAGAGAAGTTATCGAAATAAGCTGTAGAAGAAAAAGATCTTTTTATTAAAGAAAAATCCACTGGGTATTTCATATTCCCTTCATACATAGAAAGATATATATATATATATATATATATATATATATATATATATATATATATTTATTCGAATTGTTGTTGCCTGTGATCTATTTTTAATCTTTTGATAATTATTAGCAATAACAGGCTGGTTGAATCTTAAAAAACTCGATTTTATCAAAAAGTTGACGCCTCACCATGACATTCGCAATTGAAATTTCTTTGACATTTATTGATTTGAAAAAATTGAATAAAACAGGGCTGCTTTGTATATGCTATTCAGTCTAATATTAATATTCAAAATTCTTATCATTAGATCGTAAGGGAAACCAAAGAAACCTTTACCTACGTAATGTTTGAAAATAATAATAATAGGGTACTATTTATCTAACAACAAAGAAATTAGTTATGGGAAAACATTAAAGAAGTGGAGTAGAATTATCGGAATAGTACGCTTATATGGAAGCAGCCGTTGACACGTGTTTCGGACTCTTTGGTCCTCATCAGAACAGAGGATTTTATTTATTAAACTATTTTCATCTCCAAATTTTCAATCCAATACTTAGCTACGCCGTTCTGATGAGGACCAAAGAGTCCGAAACACGTGTCAACGGCTGCTTCCATATAAGCGTACTATTCCGATAATTCTACTCCACTTTAATGTTTTCCCATAACTAATTTCTTTGTTGTTAGATAAATAGTACCCTATTATTATTATTTTCAAACATTACGTAGGTAAAGGTTTCTTTGGTTTCCCTTACGATCTAATGATAAGAATTTTGAATATTAATATTAGACTGAATAGCATATACAAAGCAGCCCTGTTTTATTCAATTTTTTCAAATCAATAAATGTCAAAGAAATTTCAATTGCGAATGTCATGGTGAGGCGTCAACTTTTTGATAAAATCGAGTTTTTTAAGATTCAACCAGCCTGTTATTGGCTAATAATTATCAAAAGATTATATATATATATATATATATATATATATATATATATATATATATATATATATATATATATATATATATATATAGTCAACTGATCATATTTATGTATCACATAGAAACATTGACAATTGGCAATCATCGGATGTGAACAACCTTATCAGAGATATAAAATAATAATACTTTATATAGTAAAGGCGCAATTCCATTTGGACAACATTAGGCAACATGCAGCATGCTACAAGTCGTCTTGTGTTTCCTATTTTTAGTTGTGCGACTATGCCGCACAAATTTAAAAAATGTCGAGCAACTTGTCGCTCTCTGTTGCATGCGCTTTGTAGCATATATTTGTGGCATGCATCTATATCATTTCAATAGAGGCAACTTCAGTTGGCAGCATCATGTATTTTCGAAAGGATTTGACTGCTGCATATTGGGTAATAGCTTTGAGTAGAAAAGGAAAGCAAGGAAGCCAAGGAGGTGTTAGGAGACAATTGGTTGGTGGTCAAAAAGCTCAGAAAGAGTTATACAAAAAGGTGCAATCACCTTTTTGTATAACTCTTGTATAGCTCTGCTTCGAAATTTTACTCGAATGAGCCGAGAAGATTTTGAATACTTATTAAGGAAGATCTCACAAAACCTGATACCAACTTTCATGAAGCGATAGCACCTCGTGTTAGGTTATCAGTAACATTAAGATATTTGGCTACCGGCGATAGCTATCCTTCACTTATGTATCTATTCCAGATAATTGATAATTTATTATTCCATAATTCTGGAGAATTATGATAATCTTCAATAAACAAAGTAGTTTTCTCAATATTTCACTCAATGTCGCAGGATACAAGACGCACCGAACCGAAGACTATCGGATAAACGCCGACACTGTTCGACACGCTGAATCTTGTCGAGAACTCGAGAACTGACGCATGTGTCAGGGCAACACCGGTCGATATGTGGCATGCATCATTGGCGCATGCTTTATGTTGCTCCAATTGAAAGGCAGAGTGCAGCATGCCTCATTGACGTTTTCTTCATGTTGCTCCAGTGGAATTGCGCCTTAATGTATAGACATTTCGACTGTTTCAAGATAGATTAATAATATAACACATAATGTGAACAAGGAAAATTTTTCAATTATTTAAAATTATCATACAATCCTTCAAGGCAGCTAGTTATACGTATTCCTCGACACTGAATCTGCATTCAAAATACAACAACAGTGAAGTATAGAAAGTGCCAAGTCCCTACGACTCAAAATCTGCATACAGCTGTTTCGATATTATAAGACCTCATCACTACATCATACTTGACTCGGAGTGAATTGACATATTTCTTATTGTCCCTAATACAAATGCCGGCCGAATTACAATATAGATAACAACCCATAGCGCCCTCCGCCAAAAATATATTGGGATCAACAATTCATTGTTTGAACCGAAAATGCAGAATCCCGCCGAGAGAACAAATACTGCCTGACATGAAAATGTCTACTCTACGGCAGTGGCGTATTCAAATTATTACGATAATGGTGTATTTAAATTATTGAAAAGTTTTCCTTGTTCACTCTGTGTGATACATGAAATTGACTTGGTTCAATGAGTACCTATATTTTACATGAATTGGTTGATAAATTGACTAGTGTTGCGTAAGAGAGTCTCTTTTTGGAGAGTCTCGCATGTCTAAAATGTATAAAACATTTTTTTCATTGAAGATATTACATCTACTACATTAATTTGCATTGATGAAAAATTATTATTTTTCAAAAGCTGCTCCAGGCGTTATCGGTTGACGGTCATTACTTTGTTTACTTATTTGGTTTTTCTATCTAAATAATAAATTTTCGTATGTGTTAAAGCTTGAATTCCGACCAAGTTTAGTTATTCGTTGTTCGGTGCGTGGATAGTAGTTTTTGAGCGAGCGACATTGTGTGTTTGTTGATTCGAAATGAGCAGATTCAACAGGAAAATAAGCGAACTTTTGGCTTTAGTAGATGAATCATATTACGGTGATTTTTCTGTGGAAGTGAGGATATTTACATACCAGACAATGTTAGTACCGGCAGGGCATGGTTATAGCCTCGCGAAGCCCTTAATGCGGCTAATGATTATTCTGTCAACCACCATCACCAAACAACCAATCAACAACAATCACCTTCAATTATCATTTAACAAAATCGATCAGAATCATTCATCATCAGTCTTAATTCTCTAAATCAATCTACGTCAATCACTATCAACCACTATCAATCACCTTCAATCACTATCACCAATCAATATGAATCACCTTGAATTACCATTACTAATGCTCAACTTTAACCATCATCAATCAACAACAATCACCTTCAATTATCATTTTACACAATCAATCAGTATCAATCATCATCAGTCTAAATCAATATACATCAATCAATATTAATCACCTTGAACTACCATCTACCAACATCATTCCCCATCAATCACTATAAAACACTATCAATCATCTTCTCATCACAGACTTTCAAGGTTGTCTGTACTCCAATGCTAATATCTGATTTCATCTATGAATAGATCTCACTGAAATTAAAGCAACTATAATACCACTACGCGTTACCTTTTTTCAAGGTTAGAACTTCATATCCATTATCAATTCGGAAGATGTAAATGTGCATTTCAATAGATTAATTTGAACGTCAAATGCATTATGGAGTCAAAATTACTCAATGTAGCCCATCATTATTCCGCATATCATCACATGCTTTCGGTGTTGCCAATGCAGTTCTCCTGATAAATTATAAAAAAGATCATAATTCAATATAATCACGAGTTCATAGACACCCATTCAAGTTACACACCCAGTGGTATTGTTGCACACCCCTTAGTGTAGTCGCATGCTTCTTGACATCCCTGTTGAAATAACTCACTCCTAGTATCAGTTCTCTAGCCCACAATATCTTCTACTCTCTATAAAATCGTTTATATATGTGGGAAATTATCATTTTGTAATGGTTCGTTTCACCAAGATGTATCTGGGGTCGGTAGGGCAACTTATAACGAACCTACATAGCCAAGTTCTAAGTCTCTGCGTAGTTTATTGAAAAAATGTACAGCATTCTACTGAAAAGTACTTATAAAAGTGAGTTTTTGGACCATAGGGCCGATTCAAGTGATCTGCAGGACAAGAGCACCAATTTCCGTCCACCTAGAGACCATACCTGATATAAAGACACCAAAAGTACATGATAAAATGTCAATGTGAGGTCTCTCCTGTCACAGAGAAGGTGGACGTGCGCAAAGCTCGCAAAGGAGTCACAAGCGACAGATGAGAGATTTTTGTGTATTTTGTTTTCGAAAATAAAGAACCTCTTGCTAAAGCTCAAAACTCAAGATAAGAAGAATCGAATCTATTCACCCTTCACCTCGTCTAAGATTGACAGTTTGGTACTGCGCATCGGTGAATGAAGTCATTCCGTGATCCCATTCAATAAAGTTGGTGTTTATATTGTTTTAGATATTTTGATTTACTCACCTCACTCTCAAACCTGGATACTGGTAGTAACCTTGGAGAAAGTCTCCACTTAAACAAGCATTTCTGAGATCAGCCCACGGTCGCCACAAAAATATATGTAATTCTCTGATATTGACTCCCCAATACGCTCGAATACAATAGTTAACTTGGCTGGACATTCTGCACTGAAGATCTGAAATTGAAGAAAATGAACACATTATTAGGTGGATATACACGTAACAATTTATCGGCCAAACTGGGCGATTTATCGGCCGATTCCAAAATTGGACAGATATAAAGTTAGGTTAGGTGGAGTACTGTAGAAAGTTGTATGATCAATCTTTTGCAATAATTTAAAGCGATTTATTCGTGGTTTGATATGAACAGGACGATTATATGCCGATAAATCCGTCGAAATTATCGACCATATCTTTTAACCAGGCGGGTATCCACGGAACAATTTATTTTCCAATTTTAAGGGTTTATCTCTATATCTCCAAAATGTCTACCGATAAATCAGTCGTATCTTTCTGCATTTCTGAAGATCAATGATCACAGATACATCTGTTGGATCTGACCAAATAATTGTTTCAAACAATACATATCTACAGGGTGGGCAAATTTCGATGTTTTATAGGACAACTCGGTGACTAAAGGAGATATAAAACAGTGGAGGTCTCATTCTCGATCTCTTTTTTCGAGACAAATTCACTGGCGATAACAAAAATTTGGGACGGCGTAGTGAAAATTCGAAAAGAAAGGTGCAATTTCGACTTATGGTTTTTTTTGCCTTTCTAACCATCATATATCGGGTCGCTTTCGATGTGTAAGTACGCGGGTGTCATTTATCTGTCTTCTTCATCTTCTTGAAATAGGTTTTCAGCCTATGAAAGTGTTTTTCATAAATGAGAACTCAGACAAAAATTTATAAACTGAATTAATTCCATTTCAAATCTTCATGTGCATAATGCAGTTCACAGTGTTACAAAAAGGTGTAATTTATGCATTTAAAATAACTGATGATCAGTTTGAACATTTACTTTAATTTCTATTGCTTTTATTGTAGTTGTAATGTATTATGAAGTTAGATATGAATATCTCATTTTTTGGTCTTGACTTGAATGAACCGCAACGCAATCAATAAGATTTTTTTTAACCTCTTGAAAACAGCTTCATTAGGTTGTATTTTTTCTGTATAGCTATAGCGATTGAAATATATCTCAGATGCAAAATAACAATTGTTGCTACTTTGAATAAAGCTTTCTAACGTATAATATTTTTCGTAATTTTCGTACAGCCTCACTTTTATCAAGACCGTATTACGATATGAAACTAAAAGTACTGAATCATATTTTGCGTATTAAGATCACGTTTTATTGTTTTCCTTTCTTGGTATTGATTTTACAATCTCTAATAACTCTATCAAGATTTTAAACTACGATTAGAAGAGATTTATCTTTGGTGCCAACCAAACGTTTCATTGTTTTCTTTTTTTAGTCATTTTTTAAAATCATGTCAAGATGATAACATTATGGAATTGAATTCCAGATATTTTTAGCTGACTGAACGTCTGGTTTTTGCGATCTTAACAATACTTTCGTCCACTTATGCTTGTGAGTCATTATTTACATACTTGGAAACTGTTTGTCAGATGACTAACTCACTATTGACTTATAAAATTCATCTTACTACTTGCAAATAAACTGTTTTAAGTTGATGGTATTTAGAATTGATTTTTCCCTTAGTCAAAGCCTCAATTATTTTTTTTTTAGAAAAAGTATGTAAATATCAATGAAAGTATCGCCATCACTGTGATGGTGTGCACTGGTATAAACTATAGACTACTGGATAGAGATTCCTTAGAGACTGATACATTTAGTTTCCACCAAAGTATGATTTTCTCAACCAATCAGAACGATCAATTTAGTTAAGTTACCTTGTATAATTTCGATTATATAACTCATGTATGAATAAGCCAATAGAATCCGTGAATTTTGCATAACTACAGCTATTGATAAGTGAATATACCCTTGACGACGTGACATAATCGTTTTGATGTTTCGCCCGGTGTCAAAATGTGAATGTTTTCATATTGACGGTGTTTTGACGTTTGTCAAAAAAAATTAATATTTTTCATTCATGATATAATCGTAACGAATACCACTCGAGCAATCGAAAATAATCGATTATACTGACCTCGTCAATCGACGTATTTTCTTAAAACACCACTCGAGCTGCGCTCTCGTGTTGTTTCGCAAAATACGTCTCGTGGCTCGGAAGTATAATCGATTATTTTCGATGCTCTTGTGATATTATAACTGATAATACCTGATTATACATAGAGTAACTCTAACAATCGGAAACTAACAGAACCGTCAAATTTTGACGTTTATCAATAACTGTTCAAAAATGAGTCGATTCGGAGATTATACTTAATTTACTCAATAAATAATCGTATCTAATACAATGCGTACTTCAAGATAAATACGGTAATGCATCTCAAACTTCCTGCATAATTACAAATCGTGCCTGTTTGACAGAATAATCCTCCCGCTTCGCGGTCGGATTATTTAAACTGTCAAACTGGCACTCTTTGTAATTATGCAACAAGTTATCGATGTATAACCTGATTATTTTGAAGTACTTATAGTATTACTACTGATTTTATAACTCATGTATGAATAAGCCAATAGTATCCGTGAATTTTGCCATAACTACTAAGTATTGATAAGTGAATATACCCTTGACGACGTGATAATCGTTTTGGTGTTTCGCCTCGTGTCAAAATGTGAATTTTTTCATATTGGTGTCTTGACGTTTGTCAAAAAAAATTATAATTTTTATTCGTTATATAATCGTAACGAATACCACTCCAGCAATCGAAAATAATCGTTATACTGACCTCGTCACTAGACGTATTTTCTTAAAACATCACTCGAGCTGCGCTTTCGTGATGTTTCGCAAAATACGTCTCGTGAAGTATAATCGATTATTTTCGATGCTCTTGTGATATCATAACTGAGTATAATATCAATGTATTATTCTAGCTTTAGATGTCAATAATTGATTATAATTTTCAGAAATGATCTAATATCTATTCGTATAATGATAATCGGAATGATAATTGAAGGACAAATTTATTAACATTTTAATTATTGTTCATGCGAAAAAGCTACGATTTCAACATCAACTTTACTGATAAAAACTCAAAACCATTGTTACAATTTCTTTTGGATGAAGCAAAATCTACAACAAGATACAAATACCGCATTTATTAGTTTTTTTCGAGACATCTTCACAAAATTGAATCGCATACAAAAAGTTCATATTGTTATAATAATCAATCAACAAAAAAGTATTTTCCCAGCTTAAAAAATAGTATATTGTTTTATAAGGTGTAAAAGTGATACTTTTTGTGGCGAGACTAAATGTTTGTCGGCTGAACGCAATGAGGCCGACAATTTTAGCCGAGCCACAAAAACTGCTTTTCTCCGAATAAAACATGCGATTTTTTCCGCGAACAGTGTTCAAACGATAGCATTAAGATGATATTTTTAAAAAGGATTAGATGTGTAGAAACGTAGAACTAGATTGCTTTGCTTACTGGTTTTGTAGATGTCGGGGCAACACAAATTTGACAATTCAACAAAATAATTGTCAGAAACATTTAAAGTCACTTATCTACGCATTATAGGACTGTGCGTTTTAGGTAAGTATCCAAGTATTGAGAAATGACTTGTTGTATTAAAATATATAAAATTTTTCTTACATATTACATTATGTCGGATTCGGAACCCAACTGTACGCCGCGCGACGTTCTTGATATTGACGTCAGAGTACAAAAAAGTGTACTTTTTTGTACGCTCACGGACGGACAAAAAAGTAAAAACAAAGGGACGTCTGTGAAACCAAACTTCAATATTGAGAACTGAGGTTAAAAAAGTCGTAATTTTTTGACGTGTGCGGAAAAAATTAGTTACAATTTTAATACCATTCCTTCATTAATTTTTTATCTCATTTAATTATCTCAAATGTTGTTAATTTATTACATTGTATACATAATATACAGCGAAAGGAAGTTCGTTCCAACCGGGCGTTCCACGGCACCTCTCCTCTTTTTAGGGTTCCGTACCTCGAAAGGAAAAAACGGAACCCTTATAGGATCACTTTGTTGTCCGTCCGTATGTCTGTCTGTCAAGACCCTATTTCTCAGGAACGCGTGGAGGTACCAAACTGGAATTTATATCAGATACTCAAACTACTGTCCCTTGGAGCTGTGAAAAATAAAACTTCTAAGCCAACGCAAACAAAAGATGCAGCTGTTTATGCCGCAGATTTCCGCAAATTTTCGACACTCGCAAGGGAATCAAAACCTACAAGGTACTTCCCGTGAACTTAGAATCTTGAAATTTGGTCTTATAGAACAGATAAAGCAAAAATTGCGAAAACCGTAAATTTTTAGTTACCCTACATCATTCAATAAAAAAACTCTATTGCAGCGATCTGCATTAGAAAAGCAGGTTTTCAAAACGTATTCAGTTTAAAAAATCTATTCATTCAATTATGATTTTTGTTCCAAATCCAAAAAACAAAAACTGCGCCTTCTATCCTGTAAACAATATTTATTTTCTCCTCCGGGGGGTCAACCCCCCAAATAATTTATATCGAAATAAATACCATCCAAGAGATCCCTTCCAATATATCATATGTAACTACCTACTCACAAACTTTCAATCCTATTGCTTCAAAATTACGCCCTTTATCATGAAAACACTATTTATTTCTTCCCCCGGGGGTCAAACCCCTAACCAATTTGAATCAAAACCAATCCTATCCAAGATATCTTTCGAAAATACCTACTTACAAACTTTCAACCCTATTACTCCAAAATTGCGAGCTCTATCGTGTGAACAAGATTTATTGCCTTCCCCAGGGGGGTCAACTCTCAAACCAAAACCAATCTCATCCAAGATATCATACGAAACTACATATTTAAAAACTGTCAACCCTATTGCTTCAAAATTGCGCCCTTTATCGTGTGAACAAGATTTATTTCTTTCCCCAGGGGACATCCCCCCAACCAATTTCAACCAAAAACATTCCCACCCAAAATATCATACGAAACTACCTATTTACAAACCCTCAACCCTATTGCTACAAAATTGCGCCATTTATCCTGTAAACAAGATTTATCTTCCCCCCAGTGGGGTCAACCCCCAACGAAATCGAACCGAAACCAATCCCATCCAAGATATCATACGAAACTACCTATTTACAAACTTTCAACCCTATTGCTTCAATATTGCGCCCTTTATCGTGTAAACAACGCTGAAATACATAAGCTTATACATACATACATATGAATATATATATATATATATATATATATATATATATATATATATATATATATATATATAAATATATATATATATATATATATATATATATATATATATATATATATATATATATATATATATATATATATATATATATATATATATATATATATATATATATATATATATATATATATATTTGAAGTAGTGGACGAATACATATACCTGGGACAATTAATACATAAGTCTGGTTCATTACTTCCGGAAATCAACAGAAGAATAAAATTGGCATGGAAAGCATTCGGACAAAATTACATCATCTTTAAGTCAAGAATGCCACTCCACCTAAACAAGCGAGCCTTCGATCAGCTGATAATACCAGTCATGACGTACGGCTGTGAAACCTGGGCACTAAAGCAAGAGTTCATAAGGAAACTCCAGGTTGCAAAAAGGTCTATGGAGCGGTGTATGCTCGGCATAACAAAGAGGGACCGTAAGACAATAGAGTGGATTAGAGGAAAGACCCAGGTAATAGACGTCATCCACAGAATAAAATCTCTCAAATGGCAATGGGCAGGGCACCTAGCGAGAAGGACCGACAATAGATGGACCATAAGGACAACACAGTGGTACCCAAGAGGCGTCAAAAGGCCAAAGAGGCACCCCAATATAAGATGGGATTATGATATCAGGAAAGAAGCAGGAACAAACTGGTATCAAGCTGCTCAACAACGTAATACATGGGCAGGAATGAAGGAAGGATATGCGAGGAGGCTGCACCGTACTTAACGGTAGACCATAGCTGCATATGATGATGATGATGATATATATTTGAAAAACTTGGTTCACGGAATGAACCGCGTGAAAGATTTGAAAAATCTCTCTCACGATTTTTCAAATCTCGAGATTTTTCAAATCTTTCACGCGGTTCATGCCAAGCATCATAAAAAGTCATGGAACGAAAAACTATCTTGGTCCTAGGTCCAACTTTGCTAATCTCACCCATTTTAATAAGCAGGTTTTCAAAGTGAAAACCTGCTAAAAAAATTTTGTACGGAACCCTCGATGCACGAGTCCGACTCGCAATGTGACACCGGTTTTTTTTTTCATTCATTTCAACAATGGAGTCCAACCAGGATGGCCAACCCACGCGAATTAACTTCGTTCGTCGACCAACGCCTTTGTCACATCGACAAATGCTAACATGTAAACAAATTCAAATATTCATTGTAAATTATGCATATAAGCTACAGTCAAAGAGAATGGAACCAGCGCCAGCGCCCCGTCCTCGGCTCAAATCAAGCGAGTGTAGTAACATACGACAACATCTTAGGACGTGAAATAACAACGAGAGTATGGCCGCATGTTTGCATACTGATAACTCTATTGTCATCTCACCGGCTTTAAATGATATTACTTACATTTTATGGACGAATCAACCTTAATCTAAGGTCGCAGCGGTGGGAATAGAAACGTTAAGTATTTATTTTTTGTTATTATTTTCTTGGTAATCAGTAATGTAAACGTATGGAATGTAATACAATCGATAGAAAAAGCTAACCAATTAATTTTTTTTATGGATGGAACTAATCCACAACGACAATGTTCTGAGAATCGTTCGACTGGACACGATGCGATATCGACAAAGGACATTATGAAAAATAGGTTGAGAATACCCGAACCTAGTTGAAGAATCATTAAATTTTAATGCGAAAGACGAATGTGACATTTTCGTGTGTAGTCTCAGCTCTCTGTATGTGGCATTTCACTGTAAATAATTTCGTTGATGTAACGGAAATATGTAACATAAACTAAGGATTAACGCGTTCGCCCCAATTCAATCTGTAGAAAATTTCACGTTTTTTATTGAATTTAAACGAGAATAATAGACTATCATTATTGCACTGTACTAAATATCCACAGTGAGGTGCTGGGTTGTTTTTTAAATCCGTTTTAGACCTCCTGAAATATCTCTATGCCTGAACCACGATCATCGAAATTTTTTTGATGTGTGATATATATATATATATATATATATATATATATATATATATATATATATCACACATCAAATAAATTTCAATGATCGTGGTTCAGGCATAGAGATATTTATATATATATATATATATATATATATATATATATATATTATATATATATATATATATATTATATATATATATATAATTATATATTTATATATATATATACAGGTTGTCCTAATTGCCATTGGCCACTATTGCTATCTCGGTAACTATAATGTTGATCAAATTAGATAAAATGTGCAGTTTTTGGAGGAAATTGACAATCCAGTTTCAGATTTTTAAAAAAAAACATTTCTATCTCAAGCTACGGGGGTTTTTCGAAAAATTACTCAAAATTATTTGATCGAATATCTCAAAAAGTATAAATTTTACAAAAAATTTTTGAGAAAAATTTTTTTTTGCATTCTAGACGTTCTTGAAGCTGGTATTTTTGAAGGAAATTTGGTTCGTCTAGTTTTCGAGATATCACATTTAACTTTGTTTTTTAAATACGGACCAGCGTTTTTCATTCCAAATAAAAAAAAACTTTTTACTCTGATTTCAACGATGTATCTCATGTCTATATTCGTTTGTATTTAAATGGTAAAAAACTAGTATTTAACTTT
>JARQZK010000914.1:65000-101612 GCA_030704885.1 Cynegetis impunctata | reverse complement strand
AATTCGCGACCTTCTCAAAAGTTCTGAAAATATCTGCCGGTTACAATACGGGCAAGAAAAAATGAAATATGGATATATTTATATATATATATATATATATATATATATATATATATATATATTATATATATATATAATAGTATAATATATATATATACATTATATTAAATACATATATATATATAAATATATATAAATATATATATATATATATATATATATATATATATATATATATATATATATATATATATATATATATATGAATATATTGATTCAAGTTTTGTAATCGTTCTCTATGAAAATATAGATCCATTTAGATATATCGCAGTTATTTTCATTCGTAAAAGAATATCTGGAAGTATTCATTCAGTAGAGTACAAAAGCATAATGGGCATCGTCGCGAAAAATATCTATTCAAACAAAAATATAAATTGTAAATTAGTACCTGAATGACACTTGAAAACATCATTTGTATGAAACTCCTGAATATGGGACTAAAATATGAAAAATTAAAAATGGAATTTGAAACTCTGAAAGACTACGTTTATAATCCGGTGGAACATATTCTGCATAGATTTACGTTTCCCGCGCGGAAAATGAAGAGACCTTCGCAAACCAGTGCCACTTACATCCGAATGAGAACGCTTTCAAACCCTGCAGATTAAACATATTTTCACCCTCAAAGCAACGCGAAACAGCAGAGCAACGAGAACGAAAGAAATAACTCATAAGCCAACCCCAACATCCATATTTGCACTGGTTACGGTCATTAATCACTGCGGACTAAGTCGACTTAACAATGTAAAATCCGGATGCAATAAAAGAAAGACGAAAACGGCCAGGAGATTATTGTTTATTTCTGTGGCTACGATCTTTTAGCTCTTCTAATATGCCAAGAAAACAACAAGTTAGGACTACGGAGCTTCGTGCTTCAAGAGTCGTGGTCTTTCACATTGCATATGAAGTAAATTATTGTTTGGGTTTGGCTGTTCTATATTCAGAGAACAGACAGTGAACTCATACCAACTGTTACTTTGGAAGGAGCTTTACCTTCTGAGGTAACTATCATTCGTTAACTGAATATATTAATTTCAACTTTGCATTAATCACAAAATATACCTAAATAAATATGTGTTCAAAAATATTAGAGCAAATGCGTATGGCACATGCTAATGATACCTTCTGGAATTTTTGATGAAAGGAGTACTCAAATCCAAAGATAATTTAGGTAAAAAAATAAGGATTTCTCAGTCAAAATTCGTTTCCTTTTCTTGGATTTTTTTTGTTTATCTCAAATAAAAAACAAAACACATTCTTATGATGTCCAGATCTGTTTGATCGTTCTTGCCATCATGAGTTCATAGACACCCATGAAGCTATGGTTTTATGTTACACATCCCTTGATTCAGTTATACACTCCTTGTTAAAGTTATTATTCACTGATATGCACAGCATTTTCGAGGAAACTTCTACAATGGGATTTTGAAACCTAATACTGACCCAAGTAACTTTCCTTCAAAGATCATAAAATTTCGTCCTTTTAAAGGTTATGCCCTATCTAACAATATCAAAAATCTCCCGGACAAATCTGGATGCATTTTGTCAAACTTATGGAAAAAATTGGGCGATACGGAAGAATTGGCACTTTGGAAGGCTCTACTGACCTAGGAATAGGTCGGAATATCAAGTAAGGCACATGATTATAAATGCCTTACCAAAACCATTTCAACGGTATCCACTATCAATATTGGAAGATCTCAGGAACCACACCAGTTACATTAATTATTTTTGTGTTGTTTTCAAAATAAATGAACTTCTAGCTATAGCTCTTTCTCGGGAAGTTTTAAATTAAATTTGTTCTATTTATTAACATGTCCAAAATTTTTTCGAATCAAACCTGAACAAATATACTGTAATGTAAGCAATCCTATCTATTAATTTATTTCTAAATCGAATATGAAAATATCTTTCCGAACGAAATACAAACTATAAGAGTTGGTTTTTAATTGAAATTATACAAGAATAGAGTTTATCAGTTTCAAGTTTGTAAATTGCTGGAAATGTGCTTTTATGAAGGCAAAACAGTTTTTTTCTTCGCTACCAGATTTAAAGACCATTTGATATACCATATCAATCGAACAATAGTATAGCAATATACTGCATACATACACCACCCATTCTTCGATATTTTAGAAATTTAAATTTTTTTTAGACTGATTATCTCTGAAATCAAATATATTGAATAATGGTCATAAGACATTATCGCTTATTAAATCGATCTTATGAATCCTCAAATTTATAGACCTGCTTACACATCATTATCATTTGGGATATATCGTGGTATATGAATATCACTGAATATATGTTTTTATTATTAAGTAACATTAAAGAACAGTAGAAATAGTTTAATTTTAGAATATCAACCATTTAACTCAATCTGCGGAAGCGGCAGAGAAGAGAAAATTTTCCAAAACTATGAAAAACAAGAAATATCTACGAAAAAGGGCGTTGGTTGAAAAATCTACCCAAATTTCAGACCTTTTGTTGTGAAACGAGTTCAGATTTCAGATCATTTGATCTAGAGATGCCAATCGGAAGAATTTCGAAAATCATGGTCTAAGAGGCATAACACGAATCAAAAAACTGCCCCCGCACCTTACCGTTAACTTTCGGAACACAGCGATAGTCTATTGCTTTCTTTCTTTTCGAAAAAATCATAAGAATCAGTAGTCTGCATCATGGAACAACATCATGGTACACATCCTGGTGCACTTCTCCGGGAGGGAGAAGCATTATGCATCCATTTGGTCATAATAAACTGTTTGTATCTATATACAATAATCAACTGTTACACTGAATTATTGTTTTATCATCGTGATATAATACTTAATAATATGAAGATTATATTTCACTTAACTCAATATGTGCAACAAAAATATCTCAAATTTACTTTCGACATATTCCTTGGTCGTAATCACTACACTATCATTTTATCTAATGCGACTCACCTACAACTTGTAAATAGCCTTGTCGGCTTCTCATTGGATCGGTGTTCACCTGACACATGTACCAACCCCGATCAGCTTCTTGTACATTTTTGATATGTAAATACCAGGAGCGATGGTCGTTAAAGCTTAGAGAAATCCTAGGATTTTGAGTAATCACGTTGTGATGTATTGATAGTATCGTCTGTGTATCTACCCTCACCCAAGCAACCTGAAAAAGAATTAATTGAAATTAAGTTTTTAACGCGGTGCTCACAGCAAGAAAAAAGTTTATAACAAATTCTTACTTTTTTAAATTTGAACTGATTGTGTCATTTGAAATCGCTGCCTATATATTTCTAACATAACTAAAAGTATACCATAAAACAAGATATACGAAAACTAAATAAACATTTAATATTATCATAAGACCCATCAAAATCTTCATTTTAACAGAATATAGAATTCCACATAATTATTGTTACGTATAAATAAATCAATGTTTCACCACTATAATTAAATATTCATTTCTCCTGTTTAGCAGACGATTCAGAGGTAAAAAATTACTCAATTTGAAAACTTTATCATCAGAATTCGAACTTAAACATTGAAGAAATTCTCTTACATACTTCGGCCGATTTCTTATTCTTTTGCGAAGTTGGATTGGTATCTGATGCATAGAAGATTTATTTTCCAGTAAATATCACATAAAATTATAGTTTTCAAGTTCTAATACATACATTTCAACTATAAAACTATTAATATCGATGTCGTAACAAGATTACCATCTGTATCAAAAAAAAATTGAAAGATCCTGAAAATTTCAGTTCATTCGCTATTTCCAAGTATGTTTCCTTAATGAACACTTTCGTCAAATGATGCAGCTACTTAATTTACTAGAAATTAATCAAAATCGATTGCTTCTTCACAAATAATTTAAATGAAATAATTGAACCTGTAAAAGATGTGTCTGCACGATGAAAAGAAATACTTTCCAAAGATAAATTTTTCAAACGAATTTTTTTTTCATTTGAAACTAGCTGGCTTAATCTGTAGGTAAGGTCAATCTATTGTGAGACATCGAATTTTCAGAGAACAGAAGCTGATCTTGTCAAAGTAATCGAATAAAACGGTCGTTTGTCCCAAAGACCCAACTGACAATGCGGACGGGGTAAGAGGAGGCCCCAGGCGCTAGGAAAACATGGCTTGTCGCTATTGGCCGGCATCAACGAACCTGTACACGTAGAGTTTGCTGGGGATGCTGTGGTGTGACGTTGTACCCTGCAGGGAATGATCCGTGACTTTGACTTGGTTATAATTAGCTACAAATTATGCCAAGATAATATTAAATTTTTAAAAGCTGGCGAGCTAAGCCACTCACACAGGTATATTTGAATAGTTTATAGAATTTGTACTTTTAAATTATCGTCATATAGATAAAAATTTATTACATAAGGTAAGTTTTATATGTCCATTTAGAAGTTCAGCCTTAAGTTATTCTCATATCTACAATGAATGAGTCATACTAGTCAGATGTTTCGGAGTACCTAACAGTTGAAAACCTGAGAAGGGACGTGTTGAAATATTAACTTCTTTTTCCTCCTCGTAGAATGGCCTTATCTATAGATCATTGGTCAACAGGACAAATTTAAAAATTTTGTATTGATTGGGCCGATACATGGTGTAAATTTACAAACATATTAAAACAATGTTTAATAATAACAATTTACACATTTATTGAAAGAAATAACGCATGACGCACGTTTCGGTGGAACTTCACCTACTTTAGATGCTAATGGCAAACTAACTAACAGTTAGTTTGCCATTAGCATCTGAAGAAGGTGAAGTTCCACCGAAAGGTCCGTCATGCGTTATTTCTTTTAATAAATGTGTAAATTGTTATTAGTACCCATTGTTTTAACAAATTTAAAAACCTTTAATTATATTGAATAAAATATAAATTAAGGGAAATATATGAATGATAGAATAAGCAAAGGGTCAGTTGAAATATCTTAACCCTTTCACTGCTCAAGACGAATATATTTGCTCATAGGTAAACTGCTCGAGACGAAATTACTCGCATTTCAAAATTAAATAGGATCTGACTGCTCCAACCAAATATACTCGCGAAACGTAGATCGCACATGTCAATTGGAGCATAAATTTTGCTGAGGCGGTGGCAGCACTGCTGTATTACTAAACATGTGTTTTCGCGATAGCAGTACGTTGTGACTTGTTGATGTGTTTTTTTTTTCATTTCGCGGTATATTTATGTGAAATTATTCAACCGACAAAGAGTTGGAAAAAAATCTAGCTAGAAGTAATGTTTTACTACGATGATGAAACTATTTCAGTATAATATGTAGATATTGCTTTATCAGTTTCTTTTTGATTCTATATAAATAAAATAATTCGTTTTGTTCGGAATTTAAGTTTTTGTTATATGTCACAAATAGAAAGTTGAAAATAAATGCTTTACTTTCGTAAACTATTGCTTCATTGAAATTTAACGCATTTTATTTGTCCATACAACACATATTCCATTGGACTATAGTGCTCCAGACGAGTATACTCGCAAACGGCAGAAAAACCGCGCAGTGCAAGAGGCACGACTCTTGGCCTATGCGCAGTGAAAGGGTATATATTATTATTTGTATGATTCAAATGAGTCTAGTTATACAGCAAGTTTGATCTTTTTCATAAGTCAGAAATTTGTTGAAATTCCTTAAAGTTTTTGATGAGTGGTCCAAAAATAGAGTTTTTTTAAGCTTCTTCAAATTACTTCCGGTAAACTTAGACTTACAATAATTGATAAAGATGCGTTGGTTTACTGTGAATACTTACGCATGAAGACCAAAGATATTTTGTTTTCCATCATTTTGTTTCGCGAATAAACTCTAATAGAAAAAATGAGTATGGCGATCAGATTGAAATTTTTAGATAAGTTTTCATTGAGTTGAAGAGTAGACTAAAAGTATATTTTTTATCTCGTGGCCTACGGTTACGAACGGCCAACGGGCTTGAAGCTATGTCATTATCACAAATTTTTGAACCTTAAAATTTTATGGGATATAATCAACAACCAAAAGTAGGGTGGGACTAGAACTCACGATCCTCGTTTTACAAACGATGAACTTCATCTCTGGGCTACCGAAGCCGCCTATACCGAAGTAATCATGAATAAAAGAAATTGGTGAAAAACATTCATTGAATTTAATAGAAAATGAAAAAAAATTATTATTATGTTAATTTTGCGTATGAAGACTATAGTCAACTTAAATATTTCTGTAAAGAGTGTGTAATACGAATTTGAATATATTTTTGGTATTCCTTTCTAGTGAACTTTCCACCTCAGTGAATATCAACAACAGAATACAATTTCACAAGATATGCGTTGACCACGAGGCCAGCATTGTTAACTTCATTCGAATCTGTAAGTTGACTAGTGTAGTTACACCTCTGAGATCTAATAATGTCGAAAATTTGTTGTGAAATCGAGATAGAGGTAAGTTCTATCAAAAATACATCCCATGTCGATTCTTCCACAGAAAGTATGTTAATGTATTTCCTGAATATGATAACAAATTTGTGTTCATATCCAATTCTTATGTGTCAAGTATTTATTCAACTTGAAAGACAGCACGTTAGAATGTGAAAATTGGGCAGTTTGTAAGTTAATTTATTTTGTATACTCATGAAGAAATTTATCGAGAGTGTACGGAAAGATTCTGTGAAAACCTCTGTTATCGATGTCTTCTTTTATGCACCATTACAAATAATAATAAAGATAATAACTACTTTCTTTTTTTTCCGAATATATTGCAACATAGAATTAAATAGAATCAAATCAAATATAACTTAAAATAATTATTTATCCTTCAAAGTGATTCTAATTGTCCATTCCTTCATGGCAATGCTTTTATGGCAGTATGCAGTCAGCATTTTCTTCATTTTCCTTTTGAATGAAGTAATATATGGCATCACTTTAATTTCGCTTTGTAATAAATTCTGATGCACTTATATGATGGAGGCTCTTCTCAAACTTAATCGGTGATTTGTAGAATGTAATCAGTGTAAGTACAAAGTTTTTACTGCATCATGGTGAGCTGCCGTAAGCTCGGATATTAAGTTTTAGTTTCGAAGAGAAATATCAAATACTCAAACAAATATATACCGTTTACAGTTAAAAAACAAATTCCCAAATATGTATCCTATAGGTATAATTTCAATCCAAGCATCAACGTTATAACTGTTGGGCTAATTCCTCAGAATATCATTCCATATATCAGAAGATATTCGAAGTTTGCAAATTTATATATCTCTGTCTTCAGAAAATTTCGCAAGATGCAACAGAAGTTTGTGAATAATAAACTTGTTGAATGGAATAGGCATTTATTTGGTGAAAGTTCATCTTCATAACTTTATAAAGAAATAAAAAAAAACTAACTTTTCACAGGTTGAAATAAAAATCTATTGAGTAAACGCGTTTCGTCATAACATTGACTTCATCTCGTACGATATATATATATATATATATATATATATATATATATATATATATATATATATATATATATATATATATATATATATATATATATAGTTAAAAATAAACTTCTTGATCCTCTTCAGTTAACAAGTAGGTATATAATTGGAATGAGCTTCATTATCGCACGATATACCCCACACGCTTAGGGCGAATGAAATCTAGTCCTATAGAACAATTTCATGGTCAGTTGACTTCATATGAGCGTATTGATATGTAGTGTGAAATTCAATCCTTTTAATGCAGATGAGTGAATTGAAAGGTATGTAATATTTCTACTATCAAGTATAGAAATATTTGAGGAAACTTAAAACTGGTTGAAATCGGTTGTTAACTATAAATTACGTACGGTTTTGAAGTGGAGAATTGATCGAAATTTTTTCATAGTGAAACCATTCCAAATGTTTTACTTTATTTTATTGATATTTTTGAACAATGTTCCACTAACTGTTGAGCAAGCAGCCAATTAACGTTTATCTACTTCTATCTATTCCTATAATGATAATCAGGAATCAGAATGAATAGCTAAGAGAAATAAATTTTACTTATATATATATATATATATATATATATATATATATATATATATATATATATATATATATATATATATATATATAAAATATATATAATCTCTTGATAATTATTAGCAATAACAGGCTTGTTGAATCTTAAAAAACTCGATTTTATTATAAAGTTTCGCCACGACATTCGTGTTTTTATGAAAAACACGATGACAACTAGAGGAAATGAAAAAGTTTTGATAAAGCCACGAATGTCGTGGCGAAACGTCAACTTTTTAATAAAATCGAGTTTTTTAAGATTCAACAAGCCTGTTATTGCTAATAATTATCAAGAGATTAGAAATAGTTCACAGGCAACAACAATTCGAATAAATAATTATATATATATATATATATATATATATATATATATATATATATATATATATATATATATATATATATATATATATATATATATATATATATATTTGCGGATATTATATTTTACCATATTAATTTTGAATACATAGGTGAAATTCTATATATAGGTGGTTGAGTAGAAATGAAAAACTATTAAATTACATTCAGATTCTATTTTATTTCTAAAATCAAATATTTGGCCCCTTGATATTGCATCATTATATCGCACTGAGTTAGGTACCATACCAAATACCAATAGTACATAGCATAACTCGAAGGTAAGCTTAATAAAATATTAAAATATTATAGAAAGTTACTTTCATGAAGAGAAAACAAAAACTGAAATCTTCGTAATTATTCAAGATCTAACTAAATGATTATTCTAATTAAGTAGGGGGAAGTCGGTTAATCATGCGCGGCGGCTAATGATGCGCAGCATATTATCAGTAGAAAATGTCAAGCATTTATTGGAATTGATACCTACTTTTCGTGCCATCTCTTAGAAGATAGTTAAAGTTGCGCAGCCATTTGGGCAATTTTCGCGGCAAACGTGGCTGTCATCGTGTCTGACTACTTTTGTGGTTGTTTACTCTAACTTTTGTACGTGCGAAAAGAAGATTGAAGTTGTTAATAAGGACGTTTTTGTTTGAGTAATTATACTAAAATAATCAATGTTGTTCTAGCTATTATAGGGGTAATTCATCTAAGGTAAAGTACATCCAGTTTTATTTTGGTGAATTTTCATAACCATTAGGTCCATGTCGGGTAATGATGCGCCATGCGCACAATTAACCAACTTTTGTAATTAAAACTTTTTGTTGTTATTCAGTATAAAATAAAATGTTTTCTAAATAATTTCAGATGCTAAAAGATACACGCAAAATAAATAAAGCCTCCTGGGACGCAGACAAAATGAAAAAAGTCTTGTTATTTGTTGCAAATGTTGGAGGAGTTAGAGATGACGAAAAGATGGTTTGAATGCCAGAATATACAATTCGCAAAAGAAGGAAAGACTATGATGGAGGGCGTGATATCAGTGGGTCTCAAATGAGTCCTCATCCCATTTTTACACAGGTCCAAAAAAAGAGTTCAGCGAGTCACGTATTAAAAATGGCCAAACTTATTATGATGTCTCAATAAATGAACTTCTACGATTAGCGTATTCTTATGCAGCAGCTAACAATTGAGCTAGAAAACTATAAATTTTGTAAGCGAAACAAGTGTGGTGGATGTAGATCAGTAGGTCAGTGTCGAGATGAGTAAACGAAGAAAGTCACGATCGATTACTCTATAGTAACTGAGAATGTTTAGTACACCTAATATTATCGTAAACATCACGTACAGGCAAGGTCGCATATCAGCATTATGTTGTATACATAATACTATATGAATATATATAAGAACCAGAGGAAATCTCAAGTAAGTAAGTAAGACTGAGAGATAGACTCGTCACGCTGCCCGAGCGGTCAGCGCTAAGCCTATATTCAGTAATGCTATAAATAAAGACCAAAAGTATAGTATGAACCTGTGCATCATTTAACACCCAGGACCAGGCATTACATGGCGATCCTGCCAGTTGTATTGTTGTAATTGAAGAAAGTGAAAGTTAGTGAACAAATATGGGAAGAAGAAGAAATGATCATCGCCCATAGAAAAGCTGGTTGCTTCGCAGTAGTTCCGGAGATGAGACCCAGGCCATCACGAGGACCGTAGGAATGGGTATACTGGCTGTGAACGCAGGTAGAATGGAAGTCACTAACCGCGATGTTGCAGAAGGTTAAGGTAGGATCTACCCTTGTGTAAATGGCAGAGATATGGACGTATAAATATGTGTAAATATAGAGTGAAATGGACATTGTTTTTAAAAATGAAGAAAAAAGAGACATTATTTTTTTTAAGAAGAGACATTAATTTTTTTATTATTAGTTATTACATTAATGAATTTTTCTACATTAAGTTATGACACTGACCTGACCTAAGTATTTCATTATTGTTTTTTTATCATTATTAATTCTAGTATTATTTTATCATTATTAATTTTATTATTAGATTTAATGTTATTATGGGATTCCGTCTTTCATGCAATAATCGTAAGTTAAGTTTAAGAGGGAATTTTTTATTTGAAATCATTTTGGATAAATATCATTAATTTTTTTTGGAAGTATTCCTAGTCAAGATTATGGAAATTTTTTTGCAATTAGAGAAATAAGTAATCACTCGTTCGGTGGCAGTAAAATGAATATGAATTGTGTGACATTGACATTATTATTATTGTAACATTGCTATTTTGATAACATGGGTAATCTGATGACACTGACCGGCATTGACTCACTATCGAGTTAATATTGTTTATATAAATAAAGAATTGAGTTATTGAATGGATTTGGAGTCTTGCGGTCAAATAAGATTTATGAATATATATGTCAAATATTTCGAAGCTAGAAAATTTTTTATTATTATGAATATTTTGTAATTATGTATTATTTTACTGAGACATTGACCTACTTCGGAAAGTTTTAATTTTTTTTTTTGATTAATTTAAATCTTGTAATCAATTTTATCGTAAATGAAATTGATGATACTAGGCATCACAAGTGGTAATTATAAAAGTCAGAGAAATTGTTAAGAAATTGTAAACTGTTGCTCACCTGATTGAATTGCTAGACATCACACCACATTCATCTCATCGCTTAAGACTTTAGATTTAGCATTTTATGGTCCACTGAAAGCTATGCAGGATATACCTGTGATTTTTGCGACGCTTAAATTAAAATTTTTTTATATTTTTTTAATGTTCCAACAAATATTATACGTATTCTATAATATTTGTCTCAATTATGCCCGATACACCATATTATATTTACAGATTTATGGTTGCGCACAGTTACCCTGACTGGTGCGCACAAATACTCGCATAGGGTGGATAATCATGCGCATTGTCAGTTTATGTCTGATTTCGTTTTTAAGCTCAGAACATATTTTTTTGTAATATTTCATTGATTGGTGCTATACCATATATAATGAAGAATATTTATGCCAAAATTCAGAATTCTAGATGCTATATTTGAGAAAATATCAACTCGACTTCTTAGGTGCGCACAATTCACCGACTTCCCCCTACGTTAATACTACATGACTCAAAGTATGAACATTAGATGAAAAACACGATGACAACTAGAGAAAATGAAAAAAAATTGTAAGTCATATATCAAATTAAATAATGGTAAATTGTACTTCAAATGCAATTACTTGGCTGATTTATCCCCAAAAAGTCTGTGATGAGGATCATAAACAATTCCTGCTACATACTCTGAAAATTCCTCACTTGGAACGCTTGTTGCAGGTGATGATAAATATCTACGAGCATTGTGACTGAAACCTCCAATCTTTATGCTGTTACTCTACCAATACTTTAGTTGGTCTTGATATCTTGGTAATCTTTCTTCTGACATATATTCTATGAGCAAATTAGCTTTCGTATCTGATATTTGTTTTTCCAATTTCTCATCGTCATCATCGCTATCTACTTCATTAGCAATGGACTCTTCTAGACTCAGGCAATATTAATTCATAATAGTTATTGTTTTGTCTTCAGTACTACTTATCATACTGGCTGTTTGTTTGAAGAATCTACATTTATAACGTGGGTGGGTCTAAAAATGAAACTATAAATTTAGGATTAAGATCCGCAACCGTAACTGTTTCCGCGGATATACATTTCAACACACACTAAATATATTTATATATATATATATATATATATATATATATATATAAATATATATATATATATATATATATAATATATATATATATATATATATATATATATATATTATATATATATATATATATAATATATATATATATATATATATATATATATATATATATATATATATATATATATATATATATATAAATATATATATATATATATATATATATATATATATATATATATATATATATATATATAAATATATGTATACATATATACGAGGTCTGGAAATAAAATTCCGTGAATTTGGTACTAACTCAGGAACTAGCAACAAAGAAGCATGTTATTGCAAAGAAGGGATATATATATATTTAAGACTGTTATAGATTTCAGGCCTGTAGTGTATGTCATTTCGATAACAGCTTCTTGTGTGACGTCGTGAAGCTAGATGACTCGGTTTTGTTCAGCAAACTGACGAAAAATCCGCGAAAATCCTCCGAAAACTGTGTTCGAATAGGACAAACGGTTCAAGAAGGAGCCTTAATCAGTGAAAGACTCACCATGGCGAAGTTGAGGTGGAGAAGAAGGCTTTGAAGGCGGTTCTGAACACTCTTACTAACTAAATTTTGTATTATTTTGTATAGATTTGGAAGACTATCTTTGAATTTTTGAATTTCTAACATTCAGTGTCATGTTTGTTGGGAATGTCCGATGCACTGCTAACTCGTTTCTCTAAGGGATTCATTTGATTATTTGTGAATAAATATCCTAGTTTCACGTCAGTATATTCATGGACATATTTCGTTAGCACGTTTGAATGTGTGAATATTTATATATAAAAACAATACCAATTTTCTTATATATATATATATATATATATATATATATATATATATATAAATATATATATATATATATATATATATATATATATATATATATATATATATATATATATATATATATATATATATATATATATATATATGTTCAGAAAGATTTCCGCGGTCAGAAGTATTTGAAAAACTTGGTTCACGGAATGAACCGCGTAAAAGATCTCTCAAAAACACAAACATCAAAACAATATTCACTACTCAACAAAAACTCTCCCATCTGGTCAGATCCGTCAAGGATAAAATTCCTAACGAAAATCACGGTGTTTTTGAGATTCCCTGTTCCAATTGTCCTCGTTCCTATATAGGACAAACGAACCGACGAATTCAGGTCCGTGCCAAAGAACATTCACTTTCGGTAAGACACTCAGATATCGCCAACGCCCTTTCCCAACATCACACCCAAACAGGCCACATCATCGATTTCCCCAATACAAGAACTATTGCTCCCGTCCCATCTTTCAAATCCCGAATTTTCCGTGAAGCTGTAGAAATAGAAACACGTCCAAATTGTTTGAACACCAGAGATGACAGTCACAGACTCCCATCAGCATGGAAACCACTTCTCAGTGGTCGCCATGTCACACCCAATCAGAGTGCATCCCGCACTGATGAGCGTGACTACCCACCCCCCTCCCCTATAAATACGGCCACGCGACGATCGGCCCGTCAGTTGACTTTGAAGAGTAGGCAGATTGAGACTTCAGAGTTGACAGGAAGCAGTACGGTTAGTGGAGTAGGCAGGTTGAGACCACGCAATCGTATTGTTTCCGATTCCTCCTAATTCGATTCGTGGAGTAGGCAGATTGAGGCCACGAGTCTGAATTATTTCCCTTCTAATTCTCCTGAAGACGGCTTCGCAAAAGGAGCCGAAACGTCGTGATTTTTCAAATCTTTTACGCGGTTCATTCCGTGAACCAAGTTTTTCATATATATATATATATATATATATATATTATATATATATATATATATATATATATATATATATATATATATATATATATATATATATATATATATATATATATATATATATATATATATATATATAATTATTCATTCGAATTGTTGTTGCCTGTGAACTATTTCTTATCTCTTGATAATTATTAGCAATAACAGGCTTGTTGAATCTCAAAAAACTCGATTTTATTAAAAAGTTGGTTCCAATAATAATTAATGACAAATGGAATATTATCAAAAATTATACAAATATTCCTTAAACCGATTTTATAGAAGCAATTCAATTTGCACTTGGTACAAACTATTTCGAATATGAAAATAACTTCTACCAACAAATTGATGGTGAAGCAATGGGAATCCCTATTTCCAGTGTTATAGCTCAATCAGTTTTGGAATATTTAGAAGAAAATGTATTGAATAATTCGAATGAACGAATTATAGCTTAAAAGCTATCAACACACCTTTTAAAAAAGGTGTGTTGATGATTGCCTTATAATAACATCAGAAGATCTTATTGATGATATTCTCAAAAAATTCAACGACTTTAATAGAAAATTACAATTAACTCTAGAAAAAGGAACGAACAATACATTAAATTTTCTTGATATTACTCTCATACACAAAAACAATAAAATTATCACAAAATAGCATAGAAAAGAAATTTTTTCACTAAGAACATTGAACTAAAACAGTACACATCATTTGTCACAAAAAAAAGAGTTTAATAATCGGATATATAGACAAAGCACTTAAACTTACTTCACCTACACACAGACATGAAACATTACAAGATGTCCATAAATTACTCATAAAAAACGATTACCCAATGAAACTTATACAGAAAATCACTAAAAATAGAATTCATAAACTTTACAACACATTAGAAACATCAAAAAAAGAAAATATTAACAAAAAATATATTCCTCTCCCATATATTCCTCATTTAAGTAATAAAATTTCACAAATTTTGAATCAACACGATATTAAAGTAGCCCACACCGCACAAAATCAAATAAAACAAATATATTCTAAATTAAAAAGTAAAACGCCTCTTTTGCAAAAATCTCATGTTGTTTATAGTACACCCTGTAATAATTGTAATAAATCATATATAGGACAAACTTTTCAAAATTTAGAAGAAAGACTAAAAGCACACAAATATACCAGAACACAAACCACAGCACTAATGAAGCATAAAAACAATGAGAATCATACTTTCAACTTTAATAGCACAAAAATTTCAGAAATAGAAAAAGATCAAAAACGCAGAGAAATTTTAGAAATGTTACATATTCAAAAAAAATTTAAATAAAGTCGTAAATGATAGAACAGATATCAAACATTTGAGTTCAATATACGCAGATTTAATTCTTTAATTTTTCTAAGAAACAACATAAATCAAAACAAAATAATTCAACAAACAAACTATAACCATAACAACTCATCTTCTTAGATAAAATATAAACATCAAATTTTCAATTTTTCTAAAAAGAAAGTATAGTTTAGAACATGTGATCTCCAAAATTACAAGTAATGTCTTTTTAAAGACAACAATCAAATATTTTAAACCTATTTTGTACATTACGTGGGTGAAGGTTTCTGTGGTTCCCTTCCCATCTAATATCAACAGACCTGTCTGTTGATATTGGACTAAATAGCACGTAATTAATAACTAAAAACGGCCACAGCCGCAATGAGGAATTTTTGAAAAAAAGATAAATAGTAGGTACCCTATTCTTTGACTTTTCAAAATCAAAATAATTTGAACTTATATTGAACATTACGTGGGTAAAGGTTTCTGTGGTTTCCCTTACCATCTAATAATAACAGATTTGAATGTTAATATTGGACTGAATAGCACGTAATAAATAACAAAGAAAAGCCACAGCCGAAAAATTTCAGTGAAACATAGTAGTCTTTTTCTATTCAAATTTTTTCAAATCAATAAATGTCAAAGAAATTTCAATTTTTTAATTTTTTCAAAAGTTTTGATAAAGCCACGAAATTCGTGGCGAAACGTCAACTTTTTAATATTTATTATTTATATATATATATATATATATATATATATATATATATATATATATATATATATATATATATATATATATATATATATATATATATATATATATATATATATATATATATATGAATATGTAGAACAAATTTATATAAAAAATAACTAAAATCATTCATAGTTCTGCACAATGAAATATTATATTTTCATGTTGATAAAGTTAATACAAATTATGTTACATTGGATAGAGCTCTAATGAGGATATTGTTTTTGTTCTGCTAAATACTGAATAAACATTGCTCTCCTGATGAAATTACTGCTTCAAATAGTTTCAATTTGCTCTGGTAATAATATATAGAATCTAATAAAAATAATTTTGATTATTTCATTAAATTACGCTGTAACGTTGTTATCCTATTTCTTTTGCCTGCTATTTAATACACAATATATAGCAAAAACTTCATTCTAACCTCGTGTCCAACGACACCTCTCGCAATTTTGTGAAGAAAGTAGAAGAATATCCCACAATGCTAAATTATATTCCGTAGTGTTCGTAGGTGTAGGTTTGAGTTTTGTGTGTTCCTATTTTGGAGGGTATATGAGTAGGATCAATATATTACAATGAAAGTTTAAGTTCCCCGAATGGCAGAAACGACTATCTAGTATTCAAAATATTTCTTCGTTATCATCTTGATATTGATAGAATACACTGCTTTAACAATGAAAGTAAACTTCATGTCGTCGGAACTAAAACGGTCAGCATCGCCTGGATAATTGTTTGATTAATTTCAAGTTTCACAATAATTTTCCTAGTATCCGTATTTCTAAACCAAATACTCCGCCGCCTCTGCATCTTGCCCTATAGCGTATTCATCTCACGAAGGATTTCTTCCTCGTCTGTCACCGCGCAGCCCTATTCTCTCCTTACCAAGCGAGCTCTTCTGCCTCACCTGATATTATTTATGTAACAACGCTCTTGGTTATACCGGACCGAAAATTGCTTGTTAACTATTTTTCACATTTTATATTCTTCTTCTCAGAGTTTGATTTGGGACATGCAAATTAAAGTACTTTTTCATATAGCAGCCTGTTGGTAATTTGAATTGATTAATATTTTTTAAATAAGTTTGTTGAGAAAAAATTTCAATTTTCATAGTTTGACTTACATCATCAAATTGCGACTATATATTATTGTAGAAAATGTCATAGTTATAAATCTTTGTAATTACACATGTGTTTTTCTATAACTACTTCATTAAATTTATTTCCATCTGAAAAAGAATAAACAAAAAGAAAGAACATATAATTTCCGAAATTGTAATACCATAGCTTCTTGTTTTAAATAATTTTATGATAACTAGTTAACAATGATATTTCTCAATAGTTAAGTTGCTTTTTGATTCTTCGCGCCTTCAAGTTCAGGTACTCTCAAACAGTTGATCATTTTGCATCTGAACTAGCTGGACTATTATCTTCATGCTACAATCATTTTAGATATATTTGGAAACTTCATTTTGATTCTTTTATTACATTTATGAACTGAATATGTTTTTACCACTGACCTGCAGAATATTTCAATTTTTTATTTATGATCGATTATACTTTCAAATTTCGAATTTTCAACTGTCAAATATTCACTAATTTGTCAGTTGTTATAAACCAGATAGTATAAATTGAGGAAAGTTGATACGAGAATTTGATGCCGTAAAGAATATTTCATTATGTGTGAATATAATAATTGAATAGCATAGGAGAGAAGCTATGCATATAGATCAGTGATTTCTGATATAAGGAATATATAAATCGAAAGATATTCTGACTAAGAAATTTATTAAAACAATGGTTAATGAAAATAATTTACACGTTCATTAGAAAAATAAGCATGATGCACGTTTTGGTGAAACTTCACCTTCTTCAGATGCTTAATGCAAACTGAAAACATTTCTCCCTTATAACGAATACAAAAAATAAATAAATGACAAATTGTGTAGAAAGGGTAAATAAAAGAATGGTTACAAATAATTAGTAAATAAGGAAAAATCCTTTGTAAGCTGCCAGTCAGGTAGTTCAATAATTTTGAAAAGATTCAAAAGGGGGCTTGCAGTATTTTATTTAATTCCTCCACTTTCAGCATTTGATATTATGTCAAAATTGAATGTGTAATTTTTTTGTTTTAAATGGTTTGCATAATGTGAATTTGACTTTTGATTAAAAAAGCTATAGTCTAAGAGCCAGCGTTCCGCAGACTTACGGTATACTAGCAAAGTCCTTATTAATGCTAGGTATACTATTTCACCTGCCTTGAAGTGGAAATTCATTATTCCCATCAAGGGTTCCTCTGGTCGTGCTTAGAAATCGAAAAATATCAAAATTGACCATGATAACGTGATAGCAGAATGTCGTTTTAATAACTTAAAATATATAATTTTTTTTATGTAAAAATTTAATAGCATACACTTCTTCCGGTTCCTACTATTAGCACGACTGAAATAGTTATTTATGTACCAAGTGCGTTATATAGATCCTAACGCCCGGAGGGTAACATTCGGCTCGAGGGCCTTTGGCCCGAGGGATGGTATTGGAAAATATATTTCAAGATATTAAAACGGCAGACAATCTGCGATCACGTTTTCAGAGTCAATTTTGATGTTTTTCAGCTTCTGGTCAAGCCCAAAGGAACCCTCGATGGGAATAGTGAATTTCCACTCCACCCTCGGCAGGTGAAATAGTATACCTAGCATTATTAAGGACTTTGCTAGTATACCGTAGGTCTGCGGAACGCTGGCTCTCAGTCTACTACTGATGCAAACCATTTAATTCTAGAATATCACACATTTTTAGAATTATGACTTTGAAATGTTAAATGCTGAAAGTAGAGAAATCAAACGAGGGGTCAACCGCTGTGGCATTGTGGTGTACAAATCATTGGCATTACTGGCAATACTTGTCATTATTAATGGCATTGCTAATGGCATTAGTCCTATATTTCTGTGTATTTCATGGCAATAGTGTGGAATTAGTATGGCATTAGTGTGAAATTAGTATGGCATTAGTGTGGCATTAGTATGGCATTAGTAGGGGATTAGTATGGCATTAGTACGGCATTAGTGTGGCATTAGTATGACATTAATTTGCCTTTTTCCCACAGTATATTTTGCTTTCATCAAGTATAATCGGCTGATTAAACGAATGTTTAGTTGATAACCATGATCTATGCTACCGAAGTGTCGATTGAGGTGCCGCATAATTGAAACCTATAATAGTGGGCATAAACGCACCTAAATTTTGACAGTATTACACTCGGTATAACATTCAAAATGCATTGAAACTGTCAAAATTCAGGTGCGTTTAATGTTTTAGATTGTCCCAGTTTTTTTGCTCGCGACCGTAGGTACATAATCGAATACTATTCAAGATGACAAACGCAAACCGGACTGAAATTTTCATCGCCGGCCTGGTGCTACTCCCTGATACCATCCTGATACCGTTTCATTGAAAGGGGACAAGTGTCAACGTCGCTTTCTCAGGATTCACCCAGACACAGCGCAAATTTTTGTTCATGTTTGGTCCTGCTCGATCCTGCTTGAATAAAGTGAATTCTGGTTACTGAGCGACTCAAATGGGCGCTTTAGTAATGATAGACTAAAAAGATTTATAGTTAATAAAAGTGGTAAACCTACTTTGAAAAGAAAGATGAAAGCCCAGTCACTCTCTTTGTCGAAGTCAGGTGGAACTCCTAAATTGAAGAACAAACTCGACCTCGATCAGGATATATCAATTAGTGCCAGTAGTGTACGCTCGAGTGTACGTTTGAGTGATACAGACGAGGATACAGATGCAGATGAAGGTGAAAATATTGATGACAATTTAACAGGAAATAAATCAAATTCACATACTGAAGATTTAAAAATACTTGATATTGGGCCAGAAAACTACTATGCAGTTGCCTACGACAAACAGTGGTTCCTTGGAAAAGTTCTTATCATTTTAGAGGGTGATACTTCTAAAGTAAAATTTTTTAAACGAACTGGGGTTCGGTTTTTTTGACGTGAAAAGGATGATTTCGATACGGTACAAAAGAATTATTATTTTTTTTACGGTCCAATTGAACTGGCGGGTTCTGCACCATTCACTACAAAAAGGCAGGATCTTGTATACATAAAAAGATTATATAAACAAATTATGTGATTTCCCATTGAAATAAGGATTACAGTTATTATGTACCTGAAAAAAATATTTAGTTCGTTGATTTCAGTAACTTTTTGTTGAAAGCGCAAATGAAAGTTAGGTTTAATTTTGTCAAGGTCCTCATTCAGCTCTCTCATTTCTGTCCTTTTCACCCGACGCAACCAGTAAACATTTTTGGATAAAAACGAGGTATATGGTCACAAACAGTACAACGCTACATGGCCCTATGTATCGTATATAGTACTTATGTATTATAGGCTAGATATCTCGTTCTTGTCCGAACGTTTTTAACTGTTGGGTAAAAAAAAATAACGAGATGAGTATGGACCTCGGTGGGGACTTTTACAGAATTATGATAATTATAATTCTTTTTTTTTACGTCCGTGTGAGAGGAAAAATCTTTTATAGACTACCCTGAGAGTATCCCGCACGCATTCTCAGGGTGTGTGTGAGACTCCGGATGTTACTGGTTACTCACTAAAAAACCACTCACACATTCCTTGGAGTAGTTCTTCATCCTGCCCTTACAGCGTCCCTTAACAAAAGAGATGAGCTGCAAGCGGCCTCTATAGTTCATGAGACCTGATGACTCGAAGTGACCCGAGCAACACTGCTTTCTGCATTCTGCGCGTCAATATATCGGCCAGAGATCTGCATGCCGGAATAATTTTCAGTTCTGTCACATAGCTAGCTCTTATTCCGCCTAGACAACCTATGATTAGTACGACCATCCTAACTTTATGCCCTGGGTATAGTGTCCTCAGCTTGAACATAAAATCTCTGTATTTTTTTCTTTTCTACTCTTCCTTCATCACCACATTATTTTCGGCAGGGGACGAAAACTTGACAACAAACAATTCTCTGAGCTGTTTGTCCAGTAGGACTAAATCTGGCTTTATTGCGTGGATCTGCAGAGTTGTTGGAAAAGCATAGTTCCAGTACATGCAAGCTTTATCGTTCTCAACAACCGCTTCAATTTCTAGTGGAACATATGGTAGCACTGGTTCTTTGTCTATACCATAAACTTACCCTCAGATGAAAGTAGATAATTCGGAGCGCCCCATTATGTCTTTCTATATACCCTGATGGAGCATGGACTCTGCAAGCAGACAGGATGTGCATAAGAGTTTCCTGCTGACTATGGCATGCTCTGCAAGTTGTTGGGGTGTCCACTTTCATTATGTTCTTTTTATACCATCTTATATTTATCACTCCATCTTAACAAGCCATAATAAATCCCTCCGTTTCCGACTTAAGCCCAGCCGACTTCAAAAAGACAAATGATAATTCTTCCGACCGGCCCTGTTCTTCCAAATTCCTGTAATATTTGGAGTGCAGAGTTTTACTCATATGATCTTCGAGTAGTGTTTTCAGTTGTGTCTGTCTTATCTGCCTACCCAGTCTTTTTTGTTCGGCCGGCGTGATCGGCGTTCCTGCTAGTTCAGGCTCAATCGATATGCCGGTCATATTGAGCTTTTCCAAGGCTCTCCGTCCAGCTCTGAATAGGAACGCTCCTTGATTATTGATTACATGATGAGCTACCATTTTTAGAAGCGGGTCTTCACTTCTCAATATCCTCATTGCCATTTCCAAGGTTTGCTGATGGTGATGGTATTCCTAACTTTGCAAACCCCTGTCTCCCTGCCTTCGAGGAAGGTATATTATCTGTGTCGAGCAATTGGGATGCAGGTTCCGATTCATGTTCATTACTTTTCTTGTGGATCTGTCGAGATCGAGAATTTCATTTACCGTCCAGTTAACCACCCCGAAAGAGTAAGTGACTATCGGGACTGCCAAGCTGTTTGTAGCAGAAACCTTGTTTTTACCGGACAGCTGTGATCTCCATATATCTTTGAGCTTTTTTTTGTATCTGGCTGTTAAGGCGTTCTTGATTTTCGTTGTCTCCAGACCACCCCTCTGTTGCATTCCAAGAAATTTGTAGGTTTCTTGATATTCAAGGTGACGAATGATATTTTCTCCTTCTAATTCGATATTTTCTCCTGCTTCTTCAGTTCTCCCTTTGCTTGAATGAAATACAGCACATTTGTCCAACCCGAATTCTATTATTACTATTATTATTGTTTGCATTCTTTTTTTGAAGGGGGGAAATAATATGATTTAGTAGTAATGTAGATACCTACTTATAAAGTAGACACCTTATAATAGTAAATGGTGATATCATTCTGTTGTTTTTCATCATTTTAGAGATTTGTTTTGCAGTTCAATGGACTGGAGACAATTGGTTAAATTTTGTCACTTTGTTCGCTACTTTTCTACTAGTAATGTAAAAGCAATAGGTTTAGGCTCGGAATAGGGTTTGCTTCAGTTTTTTTGGTTATTTGGCTCGGACCTTCAGAGAATAATGGCTCGGTATGATGTAGGTGAACTAAAAAAGTAGTCAGCTATTATAAGTTGATATGATTTTATTGTTTTTATTGTGTATTTCAAAATTTATTTATATAGTTGTTATTACTTACGAAACTAATGTTGCTCTTTGGGGATTATCATTTTTTTATGTTAATACGAGTATATAATATATGTTCAGAAAACAAAGTATGCTTAAATTTAACCGAAAATGTCACCTTTCTTTTTTTTCTTCTTTGCATCCGCGAGTGTTTCGGAAATAGTGCTCCAAGCATGATATAAAATCAATACAATATTGGGTCATTGAAATTAGTATTTATAGAATATTCGGAGACAATTATTGCTATAAGAAATTAATTAACAATCATTGCAATTAATTTCCATTACTCTAGGAATGAGTGGCATTAGTTGGCAATGCTATACGAATTAGTGGCATTGGTTGGCATTAGTATGGCATTGATTCGCATTGGTGTACAAATTTTTTGGCTGCGGTTGCTCCCTCGGAATCAAACTTAATTTTCTAGAATCATTAGAGATGAAAAATCACAGATATTCAGGTCTTCTATTGAATACCCGTCAGTTATTAATTATTTACAACCATCAAGCTATTTACCCTTTCTACACAATTTGCCATTTATTTATTTCTTGTAATCGATATATAGCAGAAATGTATTCAGTTTGGATTTAGATTCTGAAGAAGTTGAAGTTTCACCGAAACGTGCGTCATGCGTATTTTTCTAATGAACATGTAAATCGTTTTCATTAACCATTGTTTCAATATTTTAATTAATTCACATCATTATATCGGCCTTGTTCATCCATAATGAGAAAGACATGATGGATTATTAGTCCACAATGTTTTCCTCTTATCCGAATGTTCTAGTTATAAATAAAAAGTACAACCACAAACTGCATGATTACTGGCATTCAATCACAAGTTCAAAAATGTCCATAAAGCTATGGTTCAAGTTACACACTCTTTGACATAGTTACATACCCTTAAGTGCATTGTTTGATGTCTCTTAACATTTCTGCCGAAGACACTCACCCCTGGCATCATTTCACTTATAATAATTCTCTCGAAAATCGTTTTATATGTGGGAGGTATTCGGTCAATGTGGCAAATTCTTAAGGTCTCTTTGACCAATATGGAGCAAATTGAGGTGGGCATAGCTGTCAGTTGGATTATAGGATATAATAAAGAGGAATCTAATGGCCCAGTTGAAAGTATAGGGTCATGACAAAATTCACAGCATTTTCCTGAAAATTAGTCGTAAAGTAGGTTTTTTGACTCCAGGGCCGACCAAAACGACTTGCCGGACAAGGACACCACTTTCTATTTATCTAGAGGTCATGCTCGATCTAGCGATAAAAAATATTTCATAATTATGTGTCATTATGCTATTGTATTTCGTTTAAGAGAGGAAAAAAATCGTTTCACAAAGGAGCATGACTCCTGTGAAGGACTATTTTGCTTCAGAAAATGGTTGAACCAAAGGTCTGATAATCACGGAAACAAGTTTTGTTTAAAATGAATTGCATTCTCGAATAATTTCATAATTCATTACCTATGTAATAAATGTGATTGCAAATAATACAAGGTGGTCCAAAGAGTTGTTACATTTTTGAAATCCAATTTAAAGAACATAAGCTGATTGATTGTGACAAATTTACAAAATCTTACAAAAATTCTTGGAAATTTATGTTTTAAAAATTACGTTGTCTAAATGTGCCCCATTTCTGTCTTGTCGCTCCTGAAGCCGACCTCTAAAATTTTCCATAACGCCACGGAAATTGTTTACAGTTATGGTTTCGATTTCTTGTCGAATATTGTTCTTTAGATCTTCCAGGATGGCGGGTTGGTTGCGGTACACTTGATTCTTAAGACATCCCTATCAAAAAAAATCACAGGGCGTCAGGTCCGGGCTTCGGGGGGAGGCCACTGAATGTCTCCTCTTCGAGAAATCAATTTTCCTGGAAAAAGCGCTCGAACGACGGGCAAAAAGATATTCGAAGTGTGACAGGTGGCTCCGTCCTGTTGGAACCAAGTGTCACGAGTGTATCTTTCAAATTCTTGAAGAGCGGGACTGAAAAAGGTTTGAAGCATGTCGATATAATGATGCGAATTCACCGTTACTGAGCGGCCTTGGTGGTCTTAATATTGTATAATAACTGTTGTTGCGGTAATACTCGCGTACACAAAACGATTGCCCCTCTCCCGTGTAGCGGTGCATGGTGACTAAATTTCATTGAGCCAAACTATCGTTTGAGTCCGACCGCACCATAATACCCCTCCTACCAAATTTTCTAGAGCGCTACCAAATATTAACAACTCTTTGGACCACCCTGTATAAAATAAACAATTGTTTAAAACGTAATATGATCTCACTGAAAATAGCCATATGAATATGGCATCGATTTAAACGTTTATGTTTGTCATTACCACAAAACGCTGTAGCAATGACAGAGGAGCGCAATAATATTTTTATTGCACTAGTGCAATGAGTAACCAGCTCTTTCACTGATCATAGTTTGAAGAAGTTTAGATCTTTGCGCGAATGTTGAAATAATAATTGTTTTATGCTTCATGGCCTATGAAAAGTTTCAAAAATTACTCAATTACTGATTAGAACTGTAGTACCTACATGTACGAAGAATAGTAAGTATCTATTTGGTGTAATTTCAGTGCAAATATAATTGTGCAAATATTAGTTCTATTGAGATTTACTATATCATGAAATAATATAAAGTTGCAATATTCAAATGATAATTTCAAATTCAGTAAAGCATTCAAATTTTTGATGATTGTCTCATTCCGGTAGTTGTACCAGAATTGAACTTTGGTAATACAAATACAATTTTCAACTGGACCATGCTAGCAAAATATTCTATAGATATAGATTGCTATATTTTACACTAGCCCTTGCTGGAAGAAACTGATTTCAAAATGAAAATCAGTTTCATTTTTCATCAAAGATATTGCGCATTGCAATGTTTCAGTCGTATAAAGTGAAAAACTTCTTAAGGTCACACTTATGATAGTAATAGATTCACCTGACCAATTTCCTCTCGAGCGGTAATTAGTGGAATTTATCAGAGAAATATATCTTACTGCTTAGTGAACATCAGCTACGGTTCCATGGGAGGAATGAAAGGCGGTAGTCTCTCACACATGAAGAAAAAAAAAAATAAAAAAAATATATATATATATATATCCAATCATTTTTTCTTGAAAAAAATTTTGTTGAATAGTAGCATACACCATATCTCGAATATAGAAAACAATCAGCTTGCAAAAAATGGCAAATTGCGCGTGCTTTATTCCTTCCTGAAATATGTGTCAGAGGGGAGAGCTTCGAGAGGGGAAATGAACTCCTTCAGCCCGATAAAAGGATACACTTATATGTACAAGTGCATTATGGTTGAGTGGGACAGGATATTTATGGAACAGAGGAAGTGGTGGTAGGCTTCAAAGGATGATACAGGCCCATCATTCGCCTTGTAAGAATTCAAGCACTGATGTACTTAACACCATGGAGAAACCTCTGAGAAGAACTCAATGCAGACCAGTCGACCCCGGGATCTCCCAAATACTAGCCAGCGTTACTAAGTACTGGGCTAACTAGCTTGGTCAATCAGCTGACTATAACATGGTGTATAATACGTCAGCTGGTCGCTCGAACATGAAAAAAATTTTATACTTGCGATGATTTTCTCTCAACTAGAAGTTTACCTGATGATAGCCTATATGCAACACTGAATAAATATATATTTCAGCTGGCCATATCTCGGTGGAAAGACCGACAGCTGACCCTTTGAAAGTTATACAGGAGTTAGGCGGGAGCATCTATCGCCTATTGAAGTGCTGAGAAGGTTTCCCTCGACTTACTGCTCGCTGATTTATTTCAATGATTATAGAAGTATAGACCAATTTCGATGGGGTTTTGGGGTCAAGGGTATTTCTAGCAAAGATAGCCAGAAACTAATAGACATGTCCTTGGCTCGATTTTCGAGACATGTTCTAATATGATAACCGCTTTTTGATAAGTCAAGTCGTTTTCTCAAAAGTTTTAATTTTTGAAAAGTCGCCATACCCTTTTTTAGTTTTTTTAAAGGCCAATACAACTCTGAAAACCAATATATCAAATTACATTTAGTTTTTGAGATATAACACAAACTAAATACTTTTCTCATGGAACATGTCTTATTTTCTGCTCTTAAAATCAATATACAATTTCCTTCAAAATAATGTATTACACCCAAGGTTTTGATTAATAGTTTTTTCAATATTTCATGTTTTGAAAAATTACTATAGTTGGCTGCGACTTTGAAATTGTGTGTAACACAAAAAGATATTATTTGTTCAAATCAAGTGAGACATGCCGTCAAAACTGCTTTCAAACCTAAGTTTCATCAGAGTGAGCTTCGACAAAAAAAAGTCTTTGGATATATCAACCTATAATTATTATTGGCATGGTAACAGAGAATTACTTACTGTTGTTATTTCCGAGCAAAATTTTTTTACTATGTTTCAAAATTTCGAAAAGTATGATATGCTCCTATAAAGGCGAATGGAAATATAGCTTCATCATTACAAATGTATCATCAGTGATATCCAGAGAGGAGGAAACCGTCAGGTAAAATATTTAGCCGACTGAGGCAGAACCTAATATCCTCTGGTTCATTCAAGAAACCAGGACTCAAAAACTGATAGAAATGTAATGATATACAAAGAATTAGAGGAATTGACAGTTTTATGCTTTTCTTAAATTATTTTTACTGCTGTCTATCTACTTCAGTATTCCATTTCATTGCTCTCATTTATTCCGCAAAAAACTCGCAATTTTTGTGATTCTTTATCATCATTAGATTTCTGTAGGTTATTGGTCTGGGCTTCTTAAATGAACCATGTTATATTAGGTTTTGCTGGTGTGGGCTTCTTAAATGAACCATGTTATATTAGGTTTTGCTTCAGTCGGCTAAATATTTTACCTGACGGTTGCCTCCTCTCTGGATATCGCTCATCATAAAGCTATATTTTCATTCGCCTCTATAGAACACTTGAGCATATCATACTGTTCGAAACATTGAAACATTTCAATGAATTTTTGCTCTAAAATGACAACAGGATGTAATTCTTTGTAACCATGCCAACATTTGTAGGTTGATATACACAAAGTCTTTTTGTTTTTATCAAAGCTAACTCTGATAAAACTTTGAAGTTTTAAAAGCAGTTTCATCGGCATGTCTTGCTTGATTTAAACGATTTTTTTTTGTGTTACACACAATGTCAAAGTAGCAGTCAATTATAATGATTTTTAAAAACGTGAAATATTGCAAAAATTGATAACCAAAACCTGACATGTGTATGATACAACATTTTAAAAGAAATTTCATATAGATTTTATGATTAAAATTAAATATGGCATGTTCTATAAAAAAAATTTTAAGTTTATGAAATATCTCAAAAACTGAATATAATTTGACATGTTGGATTTCAGTGGTGGATTGGTCTTTAAAGCACTAGAAATCGAAAACGACTTGACGTATCTAAAAGCGGTTTTCATATTGGAACTCTCGAAAATCGGGCCCAGAACATGTCTATTATGTTTTACCATATATGCGAAACCCCCGAATCCCATCGAAATTGGCCCACCTTGTATATAAGCAATCAGCTCACAAATTTTCATCGGAAAGGAAATGCCGTATTTTAAATTATTCTCGATATTTCTAAATACTAAAGCAACTCACGCTAGCATAGCATACAGTTTAAAAAGGTACGCTTGACTGTTTGCTCATTATATTACCGAGCTGGTTGTCGAAGTAGCTACGCTTGCTGGCTAGTATTGTGGATGTCCAGGGTTCTACCCCAAATCCTCATGGCGTAGGTAAGTCACTACTCGAAAACTCACAAAGGCAAATGCTGGGCCAGTATTTATCCTCTGATATAATAAATATTCCCCCATCTTACTATACCACAAGTGTATTTCCTGACCTGGCTGAAGAAGTTCATCCCCATAATTCAAGCATCCCGACTCCTTCACAAATAATCAATGAAGGAATAACACATATTTTTTCATCATTTGGTAAAATGTTATTAATTTTAAAAAAAGATGTCAGGGGCACCTGGTTGAAATTAAGTTCGTTTTACTATATATTATGTATTAAATAGGGCATAATGGAATAAATTCACAAAGATTGAGAGCAATTGAACAAGAAAAATAATGAATGAAAGAATAGTAATACAATTGTAATTAATAGTTTTTTTTTGAGTAGGGAAAATAATCATTTTGTTATGTATTATTAACAATTCAATAAAAAATTAATTAGTTTTGAACTTTATTAGTGTTTTTAATGTTATAATTGGTTTGTGGTGACCGAAATAGGACACGCATGTTTGCGATTTGAGTGTCTCGAAAAAACTGCTCTGTTAGTGGTGTAGTATCTTGTAGATTTTGCTGGATTGTTGTGAAGTCTTCAATCAAATTCATTCAATAGAAATTTTAAAAACGTTTCAGAGTTTTTATCACAAAAGTTAATGTTGAAATAGCTTAGTTTTTGTATTATCATATATTGATAATATAAAAAATTTTGATATTATTATTGCTTTTGTTTATTTATTTTTGATGCCGATCTCTGATTGTCGTCATACGAATAAATAGTTGAGTAGTTGTAGGAATTACAGTCATTTTGCATTTCAAAATTATAAATTATTCATAACGTTCTCATACTATTCCCCATATAATTAAATTTTTGTAGAGTATTTAACTAAAATTAACAAACACTGTTACTTTAACCTGATTTCATCGTCAATATCCTCAACTTTTACTGAATCACTTTCACAATTCATACTTTATCAGCAGCAACGTTCGATATTATTTAAAAGAATAACAGAGGTTATCAGTATTACCTATGTCTGGCATTGCTCAATAAACACATATTAACTGTTACTATTACTGCGTTTAGGACTAGCTTCTATTCGCCAAGTATCTAGAGTGTAACGTGAGGTAAGGAGCTCAGAAATCTTTTTAGATCTATTTTAATCAAATTGACACTCTCATTTTTGAATATTATGAAAGTTTGCAGGGTTAATCGCTCCTATGTTTCCCCTACTCATCTTTCAATTTTTGTCATTATCGCTGATTTAAATGATATTTCCCCAATGTTGGATATTATTGCCACTAAACTTAATTTAACTGGAACCTAACTTCATAAAAAAACATTAATTAACTTTTAGATTGCCCGCAAAATCTAAGAGAAAGAATAAGAAAATATTTCGAATGTAAGCAGATAGTCGTTAAGATGGCGACTATCAGAATATCTGAAATTATTTCCGCGAAACTAGGACTGAATATAATTTACAAAGCTAATATGTGAATACTCAGTAGCATCGTTCTACTGCTGATTCAGGCCAATGATATTGTGTGCTTCATTATTCTGTTTCACTATTAAATTCATTTCACAAAAATGAGTTTGGAATTAAAAATAATAATTATTTTTCAGTTTTCGTTGAATCAAAGATAAGTCTAGTTTGGCCAAACTAGTACATATTTTTCATCAACAAAGATTTGGAGTTGTAAATCCTAATATTTCTCCTTTTTCTTTATCTATCTTAATATTTTCTTCATTGCTGAGGAGCTGTTTTCGTAACAATTTTCAGTTATTTTCCAATGTAGATCTGGACTCAAAAATAGTCAGCTACCAGTGGGTATTTCTCTTTAATCTTGAAGTCTCAAAAAAAGTCTGACTAGACAAAAGTTGGTACCTGATATATTTTTTACAAGCCAATATTCATAAGAGTGCCTTTCGGAATAGAAGGTTTATATTAGATTATACCTAGTTTTTCGCCGACATTCTTGATTTCTTCATTGCTTCACTGCTTCTTCAAGCAAATTCGTAAGAGAACTAAATGAGGTTTCTTCTGTATACTGGTGTTTGTTTATCATAAGGTTTAAGAAGTTTTTTCAGTTTATTGTATATCAAGAACGTTCACGTTTATTGTTTTTGGATTTTTCTCATCTCTGACAGCTTCATATTCAATTTGTTCGAATTGATTTATTTTATTTTCCTACTAATTGATATAATTTTCCATAAATAATGTTGCAGTAATACTCCAATGGATTATGGAGTTTCACTTTTAAATGTGTATTTGTTTCTGGCGCAGAATGATATAATCTATTTTCTGATATTTTTTAAATTCTTTTTGAGGTATAGGTAGGTACTCCTAATTACATTTCGTCAATTTCTTATTGTGTGATATCCCAAAATCAATTCATGACGTTTATAAAACTGAAACTTCTTGACATTGACTTTCTGCTGGAACAATGTCATGACAACTTGGAATTTCCACTGTAACTATTTGAGTTTTCATGTAATAATTCAGTACCTATCACCATGTTACAACAATATAAGGCACCGGATAATATGGTGCCCCTATACTTTATATTTATCTAAAATGAATAGATGTGAAATGATACATTTTTCATTCATGAAACTGAATAACAATTCAAATATTCAACAAAAATATAATAATAATGAAAACAATTAAATTTCAAACTTAACTTTTTAACAGTAATTGAAAACAATTTTGGAAAACATGGTACTCAATAAGATACAAAAATCACAAAATAACCTAAAAAGGTTGTTTTCTTGATTTGAGTTCGGCACACATCACCGTCGAGTGGCCTAAGGAGTCATCGAAAATGACTAATAAGCTGTTTTAAAACGACTGTATTTCAGTGTTTCCTGAAAAATTTAAATAGTTTTGTGTTTTATTAGTTTTTCAAATATTCAGCATGAAAATTTCATCACCTGGCACGTACCTCGCGTGCCTTGTCTTTCAGATGGCCCTGAATATAATAATAGTGATTTATGTACATCTACATCAATGAGAAATACATTATTGTGACAATTTTTGTATACTCTTTGACGACAATAAATGGGGAAGAGACAAAAAAAATATCACATCTAGTGTACAACGTGTGGATTTATATTCAAAATAGGACGTAAAATAATCAAGGAAAATTCTTCAGTAATTTGAAAATTATGAATCTTCCAAGGAAGCTATACATTTATATGTATTTCGCGACGCGAAATGCAAAATTGAATTATAGAAAATATCAAGTCACCCCCACTCAAGATCTGCATATAGCTGTTGAACACTTTTAAATTATTAAAGAATTTTCCTAGATCACTTTATGTGACATATAAAATTGACTGTGATCAACAAGTTTAACGTTTATGAATTAATTGTTTAATATTCAAAACCTGACTGAACACAAAAACCCTACAAAAGAAATTTATACATATATAACAACAAAAAACCATTTATACATAGATACTATGTAAATCTTCAGATCCCTTTATTTCTGGATTACATCTAAAGCGGGCTACACACGGACGTTGATGTGTTAATACATCAACGTGCATCCAAAAACGTGCAAGCACATTGCGTACACGCGTTCGAACAAAACCATAGATTTGTTCGAAGAATGTTTAGCTCTTGTGACAGTAGCGTGTACTTATGCTCTTGAAAAGAAAAATAGAAATAAAAATAAAGATTAACCGCAACCACTGTTTTATGAATACACAAACATCGGTGAATCGCCTCCACACGTTAAGAGATGCACGTGTTCATTCGAATGCGCATTCAAAAATTCAAGCGATTCAGTAAACATCAACGCGGCGTTCATCCGGAGTGTGCATTCAAAAACGTGGGTATTTTTGCACAATAACGTTATTGGTTACACGTTCTTGGATGCACGTTGATATGTTAAGATATCAACGTCCGTGTGTTGATGAAAAACTTTTCTGATGTATAGTTTATGAATCATGGTCACAAATATGCTACACATGTGATATACCTACCGTTTTATTAGCTGTGAGAGTTTTCAGTCGATAGAATATTTAGTCCTTGATAGGTATGTGTGGAATTATCTCAAATTAATCTCTATTTTGGTATAAATAGCATACGGCTTTAAAGAAGAAGGTTTGCTAAATGTTCAATATACAACTTTCTAGATAATGTATATAACGAGTAAGTTCTCCCTTTTTTATCAGTGAAATATTCAATAAAGTAATGAAACTGCATGGACCTTTTAGTTTAAGTGCATTATCACCCATTAATAATTTCATCGAATAATTTTTAACAATTGAATAATATCCGTACTTTCAAGAGATGAACTGAAGCAGTTTACTGCTTTTCGTTGCAATCTTACCTAATATGTTCACTTCAATCTGCGGAGCCGAAATTTTGAAGTTGTATAGTGCAATGCCCTCTGGGTTGTGCGTGTTGTCTCTGAAGACAATAAATTGTTTGTGAATGTTCAGGGGCCATCGAAAATATTTTCGGAGCAAGAAACTCTGATGCTCCGGCTCGAATCCCGGCCCTCGGAGCAGGTAAGTGGGATTCGTGCAGTGATGAATTGCTTCTGCAAGGATTATTGGATCTAGCAAACGACTTGGGACCGTTGCCGCCACGTCTGCTAGAAATCGAATTTCTTTGTCTGTGGAAGCAAGCGTGATGTTGAAACTTTCACCTCGTTTGATTTATATGGAGGAAAACAAGGAATCGATGTTATACCTTTACATTAGGGGTATCTTTGGACAATATTGCCTCACGTAAATGGAACTATTCATCAATCTCTTTCTTTGCATCAGGACATTGGGACAAGAAGTCTGTGCTAGGAAAGAAGAATTATCGGAAAAATTTACATACCCCAGATTCCCGGAAAAGTGTCGAAACGATAAGACGACGAATGTGATAATAATGTTATCGATACCATGCTGCACATCAGCTCTCCTGAATTACATCAACTCTTTTCTCTTTTCGTGACAAAGTGTAGACTGATCTGCATGACGTATATTTCGAACTTTTTTTCTACCTGTATATATGAATATATAAATATAAATATATATATATATATATATATATATATATATATATATATATATATATATATATATATATATATATATATATATATATATATATATATATATATATATATATATATATATATATATATATATATATATATATATATATATATATCTATATATATATATATATATATATATATATATATATATATAATTAAGACGCTGAAGAGGTTATCAGAGGAAAACCTCGAACCGTTCAGGGATATATGGAACGGTGTATTCTTGAAATAGTTAAGATAGATCAAAAGATAATACAATTGATAGAAGAACAAACTCAAAGGATCAAACGAAACTCAGTTGCAGGAATGGTAACGAAGAGAACATCTAGCAAGAAGAAAAGACAACATATCGACTACCAGAGTTACACATTGGTACCCCAAAGGGGTCATTTGGATGAACTTCGATCAAACAACATCATAAAACGCACAGGAGTAGCTTGGTTTCGAGTAGCCAAGTGTGGGTACAACTACAAAACAATTATGCTTAGGGGCCGTACTAGGAAAGGTTGAGTAGACTGCCGATAAAATATACATACATTATTAATGTTTTTTCAGCAGTAACAGAATATATATATATATATATATATATATATATATATATATATATATAATTTTATATTTATATATATATATATACATATAATAAGATATAAAAATATATAATTATATAGATATATATATATATATATATATATATATATATATATATATATATATATATATATATACATATAATAAGATATATATATATATACTGGCCAGCAAAATTAACGCACCACTAAAATTGGGGTCAACTTCAAAGTTAATTTTCTCGCGAACTGCTGAATCGATTTGAATGAAAAATATTTTCAATGTAGCTTAAATCTTCAGAAATGACGTTGTGAAAAGAGAGAATATTTAAGTTTGAGTTTTATGCATATACTGAGTGTTTGAAGAAAAACTAGTTTAATGCACAACTTTTGTCATATTCTGTGGGAATTCCCATCGACAGTATTAGGTGTCTCTCTGAGTCAAAATATAGCCCCATCTTTAACAAGCATTTTGTTTTTTTATTCAATTTTTTATCTTGCTTATTGAATGAAATACGGAATTTAATGTAAAACGTAACAATTGAAATTTATTTAAAAAAAATTTGAAATAAAATCTTAAATATTTAAATAAAAAGTCAACATCGGATATTTTCTCCCCTATTCCTTATTACTGATTGACATCGACGACCCATATTTTGAACCAGACGTCTAATTTTTGCTTGATCTATATTTGTCCATATTTCCCTCATAATGTTTTCTTCATCATCCGAGGAGGCAGGTGGGGGTTGATGATCTCTAAGCAGCCTTTCATTAGATCCCATAAATGTTCTCTAGCGTTAAGTTCTGGACTACCTGGAGGCCAATCTAGAACCTCAATATTCTCCTGATTTAGATAATTTAGTTCTATTTTCGCAGTATGTGGTCTGGCATTATCTTGCACTAGTATAAAATTATCTCCAATATAACCAGCCATAAGGGACCACGTGCTCTGAAAAAATTTCATCAATGTACTTTTCGCTATTTAAAGGTGCTCCATGCAAGCACATGATGTCTGTACGAGCTGCCAAAGAAATTCCGCCCCAAAACATCACAGAGCCTCCATTAAATAACTCAGTTTAGCGAATATTATTTTGTGAATAACGTTCGTTTGGCTGTCGAATAATTTCTGAACTTCGATCCTTGCTGTAGAGACAAAACCTCGTGTCATCAGTAAACAAAACTCGTTCCCAATCTTCAGCAGTCCAGTTCACATATTCCCTAGCAAATTGAAGTCCTCAAGTCTCCTTTCGACATTAAATTCTGTATTTCATTTAATATGTGAGATAAAAACGTGAATAAAAAAACAAAATGCTTCTAAAAGATGGGGCTATATTTTGACTCAGAGAGACACCTAATACTGTTGATGGGAATTCCCACAGAATATGACAAAAGTTGTGCATTAAACTAGTTTTTCTTCAAACACTCAGTATATGCCTACAACTCAAATTTAAATATTCTCTCTTTCCATAACGTCATTTCTTTTTTTATCTAAATCGATTCAGCAGTTCGCGAGAAAATTAACTTTGAAATTGACCCAAAGTTTAGTTGTGCATTAATTTTGCTGGCCAGTGTGTATATATATATATATATATATATATATATATATATATATAATATATATATATATATATATATATATATATATATATATATAAATATTTATAGGGTGAAACAAAATAAAGCTATGACCTAATAATTAATACAAATTTTTTATTTTACGTTAATTTGATTATATAGCATGTACCATGGCCTAAGTAAAAATTGTTGGTAAATAACTTAGTTTTGGCCTATCCTGTATATATTAAAATAACATCAAAAAAATGCAGCTCAAATAGAAATTGACGGGTTCCAGCCATTTTTCGAAAAATTGACATCTGAATTAATAATAAAGTAACGTTTAAAAACTTAAATGGGCTTCCTCGGAATACAGCAGTAGATGGTTGTCGATACGTTGTGAAAGTTAATATTGAAATAGGAATTCATTTATGGCCTTGACATCATTGTTGTGAAGTTTTTCCAGCACAACTATAGAAATTCCATATATTATTAGGAATAATTTTTATATTTGTTCATATTTCACATCATGAGTTTCACAGTGTGAGTTTTGTTGTCTTATTTTGCAGTGAAGATTCCGAAAATTGAAACTGCAGCAAGCATGTATAGATAATACAACTTTAGAAAAGTAAGTTTATTAAATTGTATAACATACAAGCATTTACTATGTATATACTTCTAAAGTACCTACATGTGATGAAAGTGTTTACTTTTTACTATTCACTTTCATTACAAAGAGACAATAGGAAAATCATATGCTCAGGATCAAAAAGAGTATTGAAAGAGAAAAAAAATCGAAAAGAGACAACGATAGATTGACACAAAAATAGGTTAGCAACATCGTTTCTGACAAGGTAACTAGGATATTGAAATGTTAATATCCCTGCTGACCTATAGACGGTTTCAGAAAAATATTACGCTGATCTCTAAATATAATTCCC
>JARQZK010000914.1:10000-60000 GCA_030704885.1 Cynegetis impunctata | reverse complement strand
TTTTCCAAATTTCGTTGTATGTGTATCATTTCCCATATCTCTCTGGTGTTTCAGTTTAGGTTTCAACTGTTAAAAATCTTCGTTTTCGTCGTAGTCAAATTCGTGTTTGTTCAGTGTTTTGTGTTTGTTGAGTGCTGTTGTTGCGGACTTGGTGTATTTGTGTGCGTTAAGTCTGTCATATAGTCTTTGTGATGTCTGTCCGATATATTGTCTATCGCAGTCCTTACATGGGATACTATATACCACATTTGATTTTTTCAATTTCGGTGTCTGTGTCTTTAATTTGCTAAAAATCTGTCCAATTTGGTTTTGTGGTTTGTGGACTGTTTTCATGTTGTGTTGTTTTACTATCTTGTCAATCTCATGTGACAGACTTCTTGTGTATGGTATTGATATTCGTGTATATCATAGGTCATTTACTTCGCACTGCCAACCATAACCCAATTAAATATATATATATATATATATATATATATATATATATATATATATATATATATATATATATATATATATATATATATATATATATATATATATATATATATATATATATATATATATATATATATATATATATATATATATATATATATATATATATATATACATATATAAATATATATATATATATATATATATATATATATATATATATATATACATATATATATACGTACACATATCTATTTATCTAAAATAGATGATCCTGTCATAATTATACTCTCAATAATGCACGGTAAACTGCAATATGATGAAGAAGATAATAATTGTCAAGAATAGACTTTTCGGGGATCAACGTAACAAACACATACCTTGAATCCTTTAAGATTGTCAACTACGCAAGCTAGCAGGGCGTCTCTGCCGACGGTGACAGTTACGTTAGGAATTGGCTCTGCGAATCTCGGAAAAGCATCTGTAACAACCACTTTATTCAGACAGGTTTTATTCCAAAAGATATCCAATGAATAGATGATGCGTATCGGGAAGTATGTATTTACATTATGGTAAAAAGTAAACTCGGAAGAACAGAATGCACCAATGAGTTTGGGTGTGATCGTATATATATATATATATATATATATATATATATATATATATATATATATATATATATATATATATATATATATATATATATATATATATATATATATATATATACATCAATTCATGAATCAGTTGGCTGTTATAGGTGTGTATTGAAATTGAAATAAAACAAAAAAGTTTGGACGTTTCGGAGGCCTTTCCTCCTTCTTCAGCATTAAAAGAATTTATATATTGTCTATTAAAATGATAAAATGACTTTCATTCAAGACAAATTGCAGTTTCAATGTCTTTTGACTTTTCTCGGTCGTGTGTCAATGGACATTGACACACGACCGAGGAAAGGCCTCCGAAACGTCCAAACTATTTTGTTTTATTTCAATTTCAATACACACCTATAACAGCCAATAAATTCATGAATTGATATACTGGATAAAGATAGGTTATAAAGGAATGTTTATTTATAAATATATATATATATATATATAGAGGTATATATATATATATATATATATATATATATATATATATATATATATAGAGATATATATATATATATATATATATATATATATATATATATATATATAATTGTGGAAGTAAATAGCAGACATCAAATTTCTTCGACCAAATATTTGACATACCGAGTTAATAAATTAATCTGAATACTTTTCACTGTAGTTAATGCATTTTGTCTTATCTGTTTTTTTCATTCATACAAATTTCGAAATCCTGTATTGTTTTTTTTGGCTAATTTATTTTATTTTTCCCACCAATCTAATTACAATATAGTTGATATGAACAAAATACTTACAGATAGTTTGAGTGTCAAATTATAATATTACAATAGATGAAGGCTCTTAAGGATCTTGTATTTTTTATTTAAATATCCAAAGGCAAATTTTTTTTAACTAGTTACAAATATTCCCAACTAAATCAACCATTTTTGAGTACTTATTCTAATTGTCTTTTTTGTAGTTATTTTGTGTATCAAGCTAACGTAGGTAAAGTAAACTTATATTTTGAAAAAAATCTGAATTTGCTCTGATTTGAAATTATGACTTACTACTTATCCTACTATCGAAAAATTGCTGTTTATATTTTATAAATGTCACATTTCTTGAATGGTCGTCTCTTCATAATTAGAAAAAACGGATTTGAAGTTATTTGTATGGAAATTCATGGAAGGAAGGTGAAAATATTAGATATGAAATTAATTGCAACTAAAGCAGATTTTATTAAAGAAAATGGACGCAACATCAATGTTACTATTTTATGAGATGAAAACCCTAATTCAAGAAATGAAAGAGTGGTTGTAACTAGTTATATGATTTACCTTAATATAAAATAGGTCATAAAACCATCTGATTAACCATGCATTTGCGCTTGGCCTCAAAAGCTCATAAAAGTCAAATAACGAACAGAATTATCATTGAATTATGGTTTCAAATTATAATTTCCATTTGAATAACTCAGTTCTGAACTCAAATCTCGATGACAGGGAACATATATATACATATATATATATATATATATATATATATATATATATATATATATATATATATATATATATATAGTATAATATATATATATAATAGAATATATATATATATATAAATATATATATATATATATATATATATATATATATGTCATATTTGATGAAATTTATTATGCAAAAAGGCAAATAGACTTTTCAATATATATTCTCGTTCTTTTCTCCATAGCTTTCTACGGTACAGTACGGGCGATGAATATTAATTTCTTCATTTGTTGAGTTTTCATGGGACCGTTTCATGAAATGCCTCTGATAACTGCAGGAAGATGGTCTATCGAGGAGGGATTACCATTCGGCAACTTGTAGATGTTCATACTTTGCATTTTCAAAATAATTCTATTTCAGAGATTTTGAATCATTTCATAAAAAAAGAACGGGTTTTCCAACTGTATTATTACAAATTATATGCAATAAATGCACAAGATCTAGGTAGGGAAAAAGTGCTATAAAAGAGATCAGGTTTGAAAGATACAAACTAAATTATGGTGCCTTGAATCGCAGTGGTACATTTTTGTTTATTCAAATTATATCAACACTAACTCACAGAGTATTTCGAGACAATTGCCATTTGTTGACAATAGGAACAAAATAGCGAAGCATTGATAGATTTTTCTGTGATTGATTCATTTGATCGTGTCAGAAGCAACGTACATAAAGTTAGCATAAGAAAAAACACATATCAAGTACAAAACTAGTAGAAAGGGTATAAAAATATGAAGATATATAACAGATTCAAGTATTTCTATTTTATGATGTCTCGGACTAGAACTTGGGCACGCCCAACGCTTCCGGGGTGGCATTCACCATTTGAGAGGCTCTATCTGCACATATTCTCTCTGGATCCTGTGACACCAGAGCGCAATCTGTTGCGAGATTTCCATGTCGTCCATCCTTCTATATGAACGGGAGGGAGTTTTTCGTTCGGGACTAACCATTCCCTAAGGTGCGCGTTTTTCTCTCGCCACATTGCCAGCCTTACTTGCTGCGGTAGCCCTACGATGTTCTCTGTTGTGTAGAGGAAGTTTTTTTTAGATTTTAGTCGACGGAGGGCTAGGTATTTAAGTGCTTCGCAGTTTTCCAGGGGCACTATTTCTCAAATATGTTGTAGTCTTCTTGTAGCTTGTCTATTCTTTGGGTGGAAAGCACAGGTTTGGATTTCGCCTGGGTTTCGTTTGAGGTTGTTCCTCTTATAGTGAGTAGAAAGCTATTCAAGGGCTTCTGACTGCTTCTGTTTGATAGTTTCAAAGCTGTCTGCTTGGACGGTAATGGCGCAATCATCTGCATATGATAAGCTTCCGGTGCCTTGTGGGAGGGGCTGGTCATTAGAAAAGATGTTGAAAAGTGTGGGAGCCAGTACACTTCCTTGGAGAAGGCCATTTTTCTATATCTCCCACCAGCTTCTGTGCCCCTAGAAATCCACGAACAATCTTTGGTTCTGGAGGAGGTTTCCAATCAGCAAGGTTATTCTTTAGTCCCTACTCAGTGCGTATATTTTCCTCATGAGCATTCAGTGGTTGACTGTTTCGTAGGCTGCTGATAGGTCTAGGAAGACAGCCGCGGTAATCTTTCTATTCTCGAACCCGTCCTCTATGTGTTGCGTTAATGTTAGCACCTGTGGTGTACAGCATTTACCTTTTCTGAAACCTGCTTGTTGTGGGATCTGGAGAGGCTCGATGGTGTCTGTGATTTTAACTATGTTCCAAAACCTTATACATATGGCATAGTAGAGAGATCAGCCTGTAGTTTTTGGGATTGTCACGTTTTTCGCCTGGTTTTAGGATGGCGATAACTCTCGATTATCTTCGATTTTTTATTTTGTAGGATATCATGCAGTTATTCATAATTTTGACTAGCCATTTCCTTGTTACAGGTCCAAAGTGCTTCATTTTCTCGACGCATATATCATTATGGCCGGATGTTTTCCGCATTTTTTACTTACTGATAGCCTCCTCCAGTTCCGCCAAGGTAAATGGCTTGGAGAGTTGTTCGGTCTCCTGAGGGGGGTTTCGTTCTATGCCCCTCTTTTTTGTCTTTCGGCTATCATAATATTCCATTTGTGAGACGCCGGTATGCAACTTTTGACTATCTCTGCCAAAGTTAGTTTCCTCCATCAGTTTGGTCTACTGCTCTCTTCTCGCTTCTGATATCCAGGAGGTAATAGCTCTTCCTTTGGTGAGGATTTCTTCGCCGAAGGGTTTTCTCTCGAAAAGCATATGATACTCTTTCAGTAGGGGTACGGTTTCCTGGATGAGTACTGCTACGTAACTTGTTTAGCATCTCCTTGGAATAGACGGTCGGGAGCACGCGTTGACGGTGTCCACGAATCTGTAATAGTTAACACTCTCCTAGTGTTCTGGTGAATTTGTGCCACTCTGACTTCCTGAAATTCAATCTCCTTCTGAAATTCATTCTCTGTGATAGAACTGTTGGCATCGTTTGGCACATTATTGAGCGATGTTGTGTTTTTGGGATGGGGGCACAGATGGACTCAAAGCACTATTATACCATTTCCTCGCCGACAAATAGGAGATTCGGGTTGCATCTGCGGAGCCACTTATCGCTATTGAAAGATGGAGAATGTTTGCTGTCGTGGACAAGTGCCAGGTGGTCTGAGGCCAGAACGGTTTTACCGTTTTTGTCGTCTTGTGCATATCCCCATACGTAGCTATGTCTCTTGAAGTCGCTGATGATGAAAAGCGTTTTCTGTTTTCTGATTTTTATTGCTGGATCAAAGTGGAAGTCTACATTTGGGGGCTTATATAGTGAGGTCACTGTGTATTCGCAAATTCCAACGTTATGATCTCGATATCACTCTCCACGGTGTGATCTGCCATCCTGACTTGGAGGTCTGATTTGGTCCCGTATTGCGCATGTGGTCTTTCTGCTACTATTTTCATCCCTGGAACCTTGGTGCGTCGGTGTTGGATGTCCCTACGTCACATTTGGTTTTTTGACAGAACAAATGCTGAGCTCGCTCAGCATTTGTTATAATGGTAGCTCTTATTCTCGAAGATGCAATTTGTGAGTCATTTAAGTGAATAAAAGCCATTATATGCGTGCAGAATACTATACTTTGTCCGCGACTGACAAATTAATTTAACTATGAATTCTAAAGTTATATATTTTATGAAAATGATGTTATTTATAAATAATATGTAACTATTTAAACTACTTAAGTGATATTATTTATTTATATTAATTGTAATATTAGAATGGTAGGAATTGAGTTCATATCCACATTGATATTTTGGTTGGTTCTGGAGAGAATGTTCTTCTAGTCTGATGATTCTGATGAATACATAAATGGAGTTCAATCAAATTTGATATAATGTTTGCAGATTGTCCATATTTGGGTAGTAAGATGAATTTAACAATGAAACTATTTTGTCTTCAAATTCCCAAAATTATATTAATTAACGTACAACCGGTTTCGTTGTTTCAGAACAACATCTTCAGGTACAATATACTGAAAAATAATAAATAAAGAGTAGCTTACAAACAAGAAAAACAAGAAAAAACATGAAAAAACATACATCTTCAATTTCAACACTTACATTTTCAAACTAATGAGAGATAGTCTAAAATACAAAGAATCCAAAAATTGTAATTCAGTCAACATTGATGAGGACGAAAAGACGAAACAAATTTAAAAATTTTTCTCACATACGAGAAACAAATTATGCCTTTCAAGTTTTACGGAGCTAGCAAGATTGACAATTTAATATTTTGTAATTGTGGTACCATCTACCGTAATTATATGTAGTTCTTGCTTATCGAATTCTGTCATTCATAATGTTCAACAATGTCCACTCTTAGGATGGAAGGTGTGATCTTAACTAAGGCCGCAAGATGGAGTCTTCTTACAAACTATTAATAATTTCCGTGTACGTTTTCATTCAAAAAATAAATTTATCAGTTTTCTATCAAATTGAATTTGTGAATTAAGAATTTTATTGATATTTGATTTATACAATCTCGAAATTTCCAATTGCTCCAAGTTGTTCAATATGTAAGGATTGTATTCTATGTGGAGAATTTTATAATTATCAATGAAATCCGTGAATGGAATTACTTCATAAACCGGGTATATATCAACTCAACTGTCAGTGTGGTCGTGTGTATGTGGGAAAAACGAAAAGAAATTTCAAAACTCGATTCGCTGAACATCATAGATGTATAAGATTCAATAATAATGACTCCCTTTTTGCTAAACACATTAATGAGACAGGACATATCACGGATTTCATTGATAATTATAAAATTCTCCACATAGAATACAATCCTTACATATTGAACAACTTTGGAGCAATATGGAAATTTTCGAGATTGTATAAAATCAAATATCAATAAAATTTCTTAATTCACAAATTCAATTTGATTAGAAAACTGATAAATTTATTTTTTGAATGAAAAAAGTACACGCGAAATTATTAATAGTTTGTAAGAAGACTCCATCTTGCGGCGCCCTCTAGTTAAGATCACACCTTTCCATCCTAAGAGTGGACATTGTTGAACATTATGAATGACAGAATTCGATAACAAGAACTACATATAATTACGGTAGATGGTACCACATTACAAAATATTAAATTGTCAATCTTGCTAGCTCCGTAAAACTTGAAAGGCATAATTTGTTTCTCGTATGTGAAAAAAATTTTTAAATTTGTTTCGTCTTTTCGTCCTCATCAATGTTGACTGAATTACAATTTTTGGATTCTTTGTATTTTAGACTATCTCTCATTAGTGTGAAAATGTAAGTGTTGAAATTGAAGATGTATGTTTTTTCATGTTTTTTCTTGTTTTTCTTGTTTGTAAGCTACTCTTTATTTATTATTTTTCAGTATATTGTACCTGAAGATGTTGTTCTGAAACAACGAAACCGGTTGTACGTTAATTAATATAATTTTGGGAATTTGAAGACAAAATAGTTTCATTGTTAAATTCAAATTTGATATGTTTGCAGTAGTGTTCATTTCATTTTTGATGGATTAGTGTATCATGGCGTACATTTCGTTAGATCGACAAGTGCCCATTACTCACATATTAGTGCTATCTAAAATAAATATTCTTTATCACACAAGTGTTTAAACAATAGGTAGAAGTTTTCTTACATTTATTGCAAGATGTAATAATAACGATAATGTAACAATAATTCTCACAATGTGAATGATATTGCAATAGGTATTGTTACACTTCAGGAGGCACATGTATAATGAATGTGTGTATTGTCATGGACAAAAGTAATTTGTTCAAATTTTAATTAAAGTATGAATTTATAGTTATTCCCGAAACGAAACAGTAGTTTCCTTGCCAATGTGGTCAGTGCCTGAATACATAAAGTTTCTTAATGATTTTTATTTTGTGAGGTTATTTTTGAAAATGCATGCAAGTCTTATATAGAACATCTTAAACTATCTTGAATGAGACGTTTCGTCCATGACTCTCCATTCTAGACTCGGCTGTTTGAATAATGCACGATGGTGGTCTTGGCTTAAATTAGCTAATTTTGTTTTGTTTCAGGTCAAATTTATTTGTACATTTGTGCAAAATGTGGCGTTGAAAAGTTTTTTAATTTTTTTGTAATTATATCATTGGAATATAATTCTCAGTAGTCAATTATGATAACTTTGATCTTTTAGATTTAACTATAAATGTTGAAAATATTTATAATATACAATAGAACTAAAACGCGATGATCTTTTGTGGTGAACAGAAGAAACTATGTCAGTCTTTAACTAGTGTTTCATTCCATCTTAATTAGTCAGCTACTTTACTTGAAAACTGCTTATATTTAATATTTAAATATTTGAAAAAATAAAGGTTACTTTATGTAAGACTATAGAATTATATTTTATAACCTAATTAAAAATACTCACAAATAATTACTGCACAGAAAAACCATCATCCAGTGACGGATCAAGTGTCAGAATTAAATTTTTTGATATTCCACTAGTAGTCGGTTCATCTTTACCATATGAATATGTTGAATTTTCATAAAATACGCAAGCGATAGATAATAACTCCATAAATAATATTTGATGCTTCGAATTCAAAATTATCAGACCGTTTCTTCGTCTTGAAACATTATTTAAGTGATATAACCATCATTTCCCAAGAGAAGAGCGTAAAAAATTGTGATGCGTGTATTTATTCACTGCTTCAACTTCTTCAACCTTATTTTTATGACCTAATCATCATAAATTTCCTTATTTAGGGTATATGCTTTCTGATCAACAATTTAGGATTTCACAATTGCAAAATATGAACAAGTGATATCAATTTATATATTTTTCCTTCAAAGTATATTCTACAAAGGAGCTACAGAGTTTCGTCACTAAGGTCATATTTCTCCCTCATTTTATATATTTAAATTATTAACCTAGTTTATGTCAACTTGGAATAATATGAAATTTTTAAATAAAAATTGCGGTATTGAGAAAAAACCCTTCAAATACCTGCAAGAAGAACCTTCTCAACATCAATCGAATTCACGTAGAAAGCTTGTCAACTGATTCTGAGGGGCTGTAGAGATGCACAATGCTCAAAAATTCTCAAAAACTCTTGAAGTTGTAACACAAAAACAGAGTGTATACTTTTCTAACATCAACTCAATCCACGTACTAAATTTTGAATTAATCAGCAGTTGCATTGAAGGAGCGCAAAACTTCAGAAAATATATAAAATTTTCAAAAGAAAATGGTGACGATTAAGAGATATGCCTAGTTAAAACAATCATAGTGCGCTTTCCCAATATTAACTTAACTCATGTAACAAATTTAAAATTTCTTACTCGATCTGAATAAACTTCCTTTACTTCAGAGATATCTAGAGGGATACATTTCGAGTATGTACTTGATGATTATGTACATCTTTACTTTTGCCACCAAATTGAAAATTTCCAGCACATGCATCTTCCCGGCATTTACTTGCCGAAAGACTTTTATTTTTGTTCATCAAGAATCATCCAGAATACCAAATCTCTACTCATACGGTCTAAAGTGGGCCGTTGGAATATATATATATATATATATATATATATATATATATATATATATATATATATATATATATATATATATATATATTATATATATATATATAATATATATATATATATATATATATATATATATATATATATATATATATATATATATATATATATATATATATACTATATATATATATATATATATATATATATATATATATATATATATATATATTAATATATATATATATATATATATATATATATATATATATATTATATATATATATATATATATATATTTAACTTTTAATGTGAAACAAATCAACAATTTCAACACAAATATTGTATTAATTCCAAATATGGTAAACAAAGGTAATAATCAAAATAACACAAACTATCCACATAAATTCAGTAAAGCAGCTAGTAGAGACGAGCGTATACAGTGATCTGACCCATCGCCCGATCGCCGGCGGTCCTATGATTCATGGAATTAGTCACGAATTTCTTTGCTTCTAGCACGGCCAATCATAACAGAAACATCGTTCTCGATGTTTTTAAACCATCTCGCGATTATTCCCCTCTGGGTTGCCTTCCTTCTCTTCGGGGTTCATCTCTGATGGGACTTCTTCGTAATGTTCATCACTAAAATTTCACATTTCGATTACAATTTCAAAGCGTAATAAGCTCTCAATATTTACAAGTACAAATGCAAAGCGTAACAAGCTTTCCAACATTTATACAAAAGAATGTAGAGCGTAACAAGCCCTCAATATTTACACGTACAAATGCAAAGCGTAGCAAGCTTTCCAACATCCATACAAACCAATGCAAAGCACAATAAGCTCCCAATATTTACACGTACAAATGCAAAGCGTAACAAGCCCTCAACACTGACACGTACAAATGCAAAGCGTAACAGGCTTTCCAACACTCATACAAACCAATGAAAAGCTTAATAAGCTCCCAGCATTCTCACGTACAAATGCAAAGCGTAACAAGCTTTCCAACATTTATACAAAAGAATGCAAAGAGTAATAAGCTCTCAATGTTCACACGTACAAATGCAAAGCGTAACAAGCTTTCCAACATTTATACAAAAGAATATAAAGCGTAACAAGCTCTCTACACTGACACGTACAAATGCAAAGCGTAACAAGCTTTCCAACATTTATACAAATCAATGCAAAGCGTGATAAGCTCTCAATATTTACACGTACAAATGCAAAGCATAACAAGCTTTCCAACATTTATACAAAAGAATGTAAAGCGTAAGAAAGCCTCAACACTGACACGTACAAATGTGAAGTATAACAAGCTTTCCAACATTTATACAAACCAATGCAAAGCGTAACAAGCCTTCAACATTTTCAATAATCAAAATTCTAACACGTGCCATATATAGTAGAAGTCTTACCTCGACTCAGAATCCATCAATGTGAGAAGTTCAGTCATGTGCATTGATAGTGACCAGTCGCTAGGCCAAATTCTAAGTTGTTCCTTTGCCGCTTTAGTAATTAACGACATTCCAACTCTTTTTATTTCATATCGACCTTGTGGGGAAACGGAAATAATTTCATACGGTCCTTGGAATTCGTACTTGAGTTTGCTTTGATGCATTTGATCATCTCTGTGCATCAGTACAAAATCGCCTACCTCATAGTTACGGTTGTTGCGGCGTTTTTCATTAGAATTGACATGGGTTTGGGTAGATGCCCTAGTCTGTCTCTGACTCTATTACGGTCTATATTGCGTACTGGTTGCAAATCAGTACTGATATTTTTCAAAAGCGACTGAATGAGTGGTGTTGCGCTATCAATACCAATCAGGGCTCTAAGTGGGGTTATACCAGTTGCTTTTTGAATTGTTGTGTTCAACACAAGTTGAATCTTCCACAGATTGTTCGACTATTCTGACGTCACTTTCGTTTCTACTCGAATTAGATTCATGATGGTCCGCATGTATCTTTCTACTTGTCCATTCGACCTGTGGACATCGGGAGTAGTATAATGATATTCGATAACCAGAGAATCTAAATATTCTGGCAAACTCAGATTTTCAAAATTTTTGCCAGCATCCATAATAATTTTCTTTGGTGTCCCGAAAAGGGATATGAATGACTGAATAGTTCAGTTTCTTCGGCTTTAACAGTTTTAAGTGGAAGTAAAACACAATATTTAGTAAACGCGTCAATAAGCACGATGACATGTTTGTATCCATTACAGGTCGTTGCTAATGGTCCAAGGCAGTCGACGTGAAGAGTATTCATAGGCTCAATTGGTTTTTCAACATTACTTATAAATCCCTGCAAAGGTTCAGTTCTCGATTTTTTCACTGCACATACAAGACAATGTTTACTATAGTTCTTTACAAAATGGCGCAGACGGGGAACCTTTAAATTGTTTCCAATGTTTTGTCGATTCCAACATGGCACTGTTAATCGTGGAATATTCTTAACAGGCTTAATCGACTTTGACGTGAAACAAATGGTTTGGGTGTGGTTCCGTTAGAAGTTTCAATTAGGTAGTGTAAAATTCCACTTTTTGCAACATAACGGGATCTATCCAATTTTCCTTCATTCCAATCTCCAAATAGTTACTTAACTTCGGATTTACCTCCCTGTTCAATGTAAAGCCAACTCTCGTGTTTTGTCAACCGTCGAACAGCGACAGGGTTTCGGCTTAAAAAATCTACGTGTGGCACGGAACTACCTTTACGATATATGATGTTAAAATTGAAGTCCTGCATGTAAGCCAACCATCTGGCTACTCTGGGTAATAGTTCCTTTTTTGTTGTAGTTGATTTGAGGGCATTGCAATCAGTTACTAGCGTGAACTCGATGCCCAGTAAGTATACGCGGAATCTTTTTAATGCATTTACCACTGCGATCGTTTCTAGTTCATACGAGTGATACTTTTCTTTAATTTTCGTTGTGCGTTTGCTGAAGTATCCTATAACTCGATTATGGTCTTCAAGTTTCTGTAATAAAACTGCACCATACCCAATACTGCTGGCATCCGTATGCAGTTCGGTTAGTAGTAGAGGGTCAAAAATACACAGCAGTGGTCTAGATATTAGGCAGTTTACAATAAATTTTCTCGCGAGTTCTTGTTCTTCTGTCCACCTAAAGGGTTCCTCGGTGATGGTAAGTTTTGTTATACATGCGGTGCGAGAGGGATAAATTTGCGGAAATATCCAGCGAAATCTATAAGTTGTCGAACCTGCTTCGTTGTAGTTGGTGCCGGAGATTTTTGGAGTGCTTCTACTTTTCTCACGCCAGGACGAATGCCTTCGCCAGATATTTCCCGACCTAAATATTCCAACTTATCTTGAAAGAAATGACACTCTTTCAAATTAAGCGAAAAACCAGCTTTGTATAATACACCTAGAACCAAGTCAAGTGAATGTAGATTTTCTTCGAAGTTTTCTGACGGAATGAGAACATCATCTGTGTAGACCAAAGCAATTGGGTACTTAAGCTCACCTAGAGCTTTATTTATTGCCGTTTGAAAAACTGCCAGGGCGTTGGCTAAGCCGAAGGGCATCCTAAGGTATTCATAGTGCCCGTCGGGGTGACAAATGCTGTTTTGTGCACCGATTCAGAATCAATCGGAATTTGATGGAATCCCGAGGACATATCCAATGACGTGAAGATTTTACCTTTCCCAAGACGATCTAGTTGATCGTCAATCAACGGTAAGGGGTATCTGTCCATGATAGTATGCGAGTTGAGTTCCCTGTAATCCACACACATTCGATATGATCCCTCTTTCTTTTTCACTAATAAAACCGGACTTGCATATGGCGACTCACTATCTTGTATAATATTATTAGTAATAAGATCGTTCACGATTTCTCGAACTATTCTTCTCTCTTCAGCCGATAGGCGATAAGGATTGCGATTGAAATAGCAAATTATCGACCGATTTCAATCTTAAGTGTCTTTTCTAAAATTATGGAAAGAATTGTATTCGACCGAATGATGAAATATTTAAATAGGTTCAATAGGATTGGCAATTGTCAACATGGTTTTAGGGCTGGCAGATCCACTGAATCAGCTGTTGTTGGATTTGTTGAATTTATTTATGAATCTTTAGACTCTGGTTTGTATGTTGCAGGGATATTTTTTGATCTGACGCGTGCATTTGATTGTTATTGACTATAAAATCGTCACGTAATCTGATAGTCATAGAGGCATTATTTACTCGAGGAACTGCATTTCCAGTGACCAACATATTGGTGTATCGGGAAAGTAGGTCCAAAAGCCTTTGCTCATATGTTTCGGGGACTTCAAGAGTTTGGTCGCCGGAGCTGGGTAATGTGCAAAAGATACGCGAGACTTTATTGCGAACAATTCTACTCCCAGTATGGTCAGTAATACAGGTAATGTTGGGATCTTCAAATATGTTGCATCCAATAAGCAGGTCATATTCAAGAAACCTATTAGGCACAACAATAAAAGTCAAATTCACGACTATCTCAGATATTTCGAAAAGACCCTCGAATTTTTCATTGGAGATGAACCTGCCAGGAAGAATTCCAGTGATAGTAGTCTGACACGCTTCGATTTTATGTTTGAAATTGGAAATGTGTTTCTGTGCAATCAGCGAAATATCTGCGCCGGTATCGATAATTCCTGTGTAATTTAATCCATCAAGTTTTACCTTAACTGAACTATTAGGTTTTTCACTGCTACAAGACATTATTTTACTTTTACGCTTTTCAATGTTCTGCCTAATGAAGCATCGATCGGATTTGTGTCCTGTTTTTGCATAAAAAGAACAAACTGAGCTGGAATCTGTAGAAGTGCTGGTTATATCGACGCGTAGCTTTTCCTCGCCAATATTTGCTCGACAATCCCTTAGCACGTGACCATCTTTTCCACACTTAAAACATTTAATAAGTCGCCGTGTAAGTTCACCGGTGCTCTGATATTCGCGAAAACGTTTACGAAGTGGATCTACTAGCTCTGTACACCTTTTCTCGCTCTGTTTGTCATTACTACGTTTTGGCACTGTTCCCAGGAATGAAATAAGTTCCGACAATTTTTTGAAATTCTGATTACTAGCGGTGGTTTTTACATCAGGCTCCTTAATGCCATGAATTACAAGCTTGACAAGATCCACTTCTTCCCACTGTATGCGAAGATTTTTGAGTAAACTAACTTTCTCAAATACATAAGCGTCGTAAGTATTACAACGATCACTGTCAAAGCCCGCCGCATTCGATAATAATCTGCCAAGATTTTTCTTGGGAGGAAACGCCTTCAAAAAATCCCTCTGAAATATTTCCCAAGTTTTTACTTCAGGTGTCCAAGTATCAAACCATGTTTTGGATACTCCTCCAGAAATCGACCCACTCTAACAATAATTTGTTGATCAGACCATTCAAACTCATTTTTGATATTCGTAACCTCAGTCAGCCATTTCTTTGCACCTGTCAAATCTGGACGAAATAAGGGTAAATCAACCTGTTCCGGCGAGGTACGAGATGACTTGATTGCTTTAACCAGCTCAGAAAATAAATTCTCCATTACGAAGCTAAAAATTTAATATTTAAAAAAAATAATCAACCAATTATTTTAATCAATCGTATTAATGAAAATTATTGACATTAAATATTATATTGTGCACTATAAATTGAAATATACATTTGTAATGAACCTGTAGTACTACAGTATTTGAAGTCGCATTATATAAACTAAAGTGTAAAATATTTAATTTCATGTATCATAACACTCACAATGAAACTCAATTCATATGTGTATAAAGACTGCAAGCATATAAAATTTTATCGCTTTAACAAGAACAAAACTTCTCAAAACGTGTCCCCGATTTGCAAGATATTGGTGACAACTAAACTGAGTAAAGACTTTCATCAGAATTTAAAATTATATAATAAACATCTGACTCATTTTATTCCTCAAACATTGAACGCTGGTAATATTAACTTTAGCAGAATGAATTTCACACACAAATAATTTATGTTCAAAAGTTTTGCCTTAGTTATTACGTACCCCATTGCTAGACAAAGGTTAAATGAAAAAAAAAAAGAATTATATCATTGAAACATGTTTACTGCTATTTAAACTGCAGTGAACCGAAATAAAGGAAAATATTTTCTCTCAGGAAATTTTCCTGAGCTAATGCTTCGAAATTATGAAACAAAAACGTAGTTTGCCATGTTTCAAATAATTTGGTATTATGATAAATACCTTGATGTAAAGAATATTCAAAAGAACAATAATTTCGATTACTTACAGTTTCGTGGACAAGGGCGATCCGTACTTCTGATGTTAACTTTTAATGTGAAACAAAACAACAATTTCAACAGAAATATTGTATCAATTCCAAATATGGTATACAAAGGTAATAATCAAAATAACACAAACTATCCACATCAATTCAGTACAGCAGCTAGTCGAGACGAGCGTATACAGTGGTCTGACCCATCGCCCGATCGCCGGCGGTCCTCTGATTCATGGAATTAGTCACGAATTTCTTTGCTTCTAATAATATATATATATATATATATATATATATATATTATATATATTATATATATATATATATTACATGTATATATATATATATAAATATATATATATATATATATATATATATATATATATATATATATATATATATATATATATAATATATATACATATATATATATATATATATAAATATATTATATATATATATATATATATATATATATATATATATATATATATATATATATATATATATAATATTATATATAAGTGTATATATATATATATATATATATATAATAGTTATATTATATATATATATATATATATATATATATATATAGATATATATATATATATATATATATATATATATATATATATATATATATATATCAGACATAAAATAAATTTCAAAAATTGTGGTCTAGGATGTCGAAAACAGATATAAAAAAAGACTCCCGCAATTCGAAACAGTGCAATTTTCAGGCAAAATATGACTAAAAAGTGTATCCACATTGATGACCTTTTATTTCATACTTGGTCTAAAATTTATGTATCGTTTTTTAAAATGGGAACGTATTTCTTGTAACACGTATGCAATAAGAGTGAAGTACTAGAGGTCAACATGATAATTTACTTCGTTTCATTGCAGATCGTAATAGTTTTCAGCGCTATGGAAGTACAGCTGCCCAACAGAAAGGATGACTTGATTATGTCACTCTACACTAAGAAATAGCAACAAATGCTAATTTCTTATTGCTCCACAAAAAACAGGTTCATAGTATGACTTGTTTAATATGCAGAATCATCATGATACTAGTGAACCTTATTAAAAATGTAATGACTTCACCAGAATAGTAAAAACGTGCTGAGGAAGTTTTGTTTCTGAAATAATATAAACAGCTCCTTGAAACTCTTTTTTATACTCAATTAATTTTATAGTTATTTCAGTGAAATAAACATGACAAATACTTTCATCAGGTTAAAATGTTATTTAAATACAATAACTCAAAATAAAACCCAAGAATTCTGTAACAAATTTCATCAATCATATATCCAATTTACCGAACAACACAAAAACTCATTCATCTGAACAAGAAAGCTCATCTTCGGAATTGTTTCCTTAGCCTAACGACTCGTGCCGGAAACATAACTTATGGGAATGGATAAACCGAGGGGTTGTAGTGGTCGACCGGAAACTTCATATATGTCACATATTGGTTTGTGTGAGAACGACAAGTTAATTCATTGGCGTCGATTCGAGAACGACGCCGCCACTAGACCCGCCAACTTTTTCCATGTTTGTTCAATGGCCCGAGTTCAAATTGATAGATTGTTTTATGTGGTGACCATGGCCGTTATGGGTCCACATATGTTCCTTGTAATAGCATTGTCGCAAACACATAGTAGTGAAAAACGTTCGCACGGCAATAACGCCTGAAAAAGAGCTCCAGTAACAAAGTGTTCATATAGTAAAAAGGCTTGGTTAAAAAATTTAAAACATAAAATCGATAATGAAAAGTACGATATCCAGGTGTGAGTCAATATAATTTTCTACATTGCTATATTCCTCGATAAAAGTAAACTCATAGCAGAGGTTTGGCGCGATTTTTAAGGTATGTACAAAGTTATGAACTATAATTCTGGTATCAACTTGACAACATCACAAAAATAAAAAAAGTAGCGGGCAAGTCCTACTTGGATATTATGGCATATATATATATATATATATATATATATATATATATATATATATATATATATATATATATATATATATATATATATATATATATGTTGAAAATAGTTATTTCGTATATATTTGGTTGAATTTTGATTCCTCTGTATGAGGAAAAGTGTGTTCTGATTTTGAAGTTGTCAGTGATTTGTCATTATATTTTTTCGATAAAAATGTCAGATTTTATTGAACGTTTCTTTGAATATATTTACGATTCATTAGTATTTTCACTGTTTACGATCCATATTTCGTCCTTCCTACGACATATTCAGTCACCGGGTAGGTCGAATATTCAACATTTAGCGACCGTGACAGGACACTGTCTATGGAGAAGGTGAAGAAAGTACTTGCGGTTCAAAGAAGTTCATTTGACCAAGTTTTCGACGATGTTTTGAAATTGTTGAGCAGAAAAGACATTGATAAAATTGGCATATTCAGTAAGATCAATCTCCTTGAACAGAAAATCGATATTTTAATGGATTTACACAGGCAAGTTGTGGATTTTCTCATAGATGATGAACATGCCTTGAAGTCCGAGACTACAATAGCTGACGAGTATTCTACGAAATATTATAGAGTAAAACTAATGTCAGACAATCTTTCGAATAAAGTCGACAACGAATCTCACTGCTCTAGTAACTCCAGAAGAAAACTGAAATTGCCGACCATTGAGTTTAAAAAGTTTGGTGGTGAAACAAAAGACAGGCTCTCCTTTTGGAGCCAATTTCAACGAATCGACGAAGATGAAGATATTGCTGTAGAAGATAAATTTCAATATTTGATTCAAGCGACAATACCTAATTCGTGAGCCCGGCAGCTTGTAGATAGCTACCCACCCAGTGCAGAAAATTACACAGAAGTAATTGAAAGCTTGAAAACCATATTTGGGAGAACAGATTTCTTGGAGGAGTTCTATGTACGAAAGATGCTGAAGCTAGTATTGAACAATCTTTCTAGTAGTAATAATCTAAGTTCTCTCTACGACAAAATGGAATCCCAATTACGTGCCTTAGAGACTCTCAATGTGACCTCAGAAACTTGTGCTGCAATGTTATATCCCCTAATGGAGTCTTGTCTTTCAGAAAATCTTATCCGAGTATGGCAGAGGAGTACCTTCTATGAAACTGATTCTACTCTCAAAGATTGCTTATTATTCGATAAGTTGATGAAGTTTCTCAGTAAAGAAGTTGAGAATGAGGAGAGAATCACTTTGGCAATGTCAGGATTTGGAATCCAAAATAAATCTAAGAATAAAGATGATACTCCAAAACATCATATTTTGCCAACCGCTTCTGGATTAATCAATAATTAATTCCAGAAGAAGTGTCATTTTTGCAGTGGGGTCCATTCGACTGAACGTTGTATAGAGGCAAAGAAGTTGTCTCTTATCGAACGCAAGAAGAAACTTATGGAAAAAGGACGCTGTCATCAGTGTTTGAAATACGGGCATATCTCCAGAAAATGTCGGGTGTTCGTAACATGCACTATTTGTGGTGGTAGACATCATGCCATCATGTGCCCAAAGCCTGAAGAATCTGTACCTAAGACAACTGAAGTTGGTACGAATGTAGAGAACAATTTATCGAATAGTTCCTATTCTGAAGTTTTTCTGCAAACGTTAGTTGTTAATTTGAATGGTGTCAATAAATCTACGACAGTTCGAGTGATCATCGATACAGGGTCTCAGAAATCTTATATAACGAAAGCAGTATCTGATGAGATGGGTTACGGTTGTTTGCAGCAAGAAGAAATAATTCACGCTCTTTTGGCGGTTCAAGAACGAATGCTGTCAAACATAACTGTTATCGCATAAGATTGAGTAGCTTGAAAAATGATTATGCGTGTAATTTTGAAGCACTTGACCATACTGTTATATGTAGCAGTGTAGCATGTATTCGTAAGGGTCCAGGGATCGACCAGTTACAATCTATTGGTATTTAGATTACTGATTCACGAGAGGGAGCAATTGATGTTTTGATTGATGCTGATATAGCAGGCAAATTATTCACTGGAAACCTTCATAAGCTAGAGTGTGGTCTGATAGCTTTAGAAACCCGGTTAGGGTGGACACTGATGGGAAAACTTGAAGAAAGCAGCATTGTGAGGCCGAAATCATCAATGGTAATGTCAATGTTTCCGAAAAATGAATCGATTTCTGATTTATGGAATCTAGATGTGCTTGGCATATCTGATCCAGGAGGAAAAAGAACACAAAAAGAAACCGAAAAATTTGTTATGGCCCATTTCTTGAACACGATAACCAGAAACGATGATGAGAGATATGAAGTTCGTATGTATTGGATCGAGAATAACTCTCCTCTACCAAGTAATTATGGGATAGCCAGAAAACGACTCGATTCCCTATTGAAAAAACTTGACGCAGATGGATATCATCAACAATATGATCAGGTTTCCAGAGAATGAATGGACGAAGTCATAATTGAAGAGGTTCCTGGCAAAGATTTACTGAAAGAGGGACATTATATACCTCATCGTCAAGTGGTGAAAGACAACAGTTCAACCACTAAGATACAGCCTGTTTTCGATGCTTCTGCAAGGGAGAGAAATCAGCCATCTCTGAACCAGTGTCTGGAAGAGGGAATAAATTTGATCGAGTTAATTCCAACTTTATTGTTGAGATTCCGCATGTCGAAATATGGACTGATTTCTGACATAAGAAAAGCTTTTCTGCGAATAAGCTTGAATGTTGAAGAAAGAGACTTACCTGCAGTCCATTTCTATCAGGAGCAGTGATTGAGTATAATCTGAAACAATGCTTCGAAACTTCTACGAATCAAGAAACAAAATCCATCATAACTCAACTGCTCAGGAGTTTTTATGTGGACAATTGTGTCACGAGTCTGGACTGTACAGAGGAAACTGAAGATTTCATTCGAATTTCCACAGAGCTATTTGCCGATGCCAAGTTCTGAGAGGGTGGGAGCATTCAATTTTCCATGATAGTCTATTGACCACCAATTTATCTTCAGTTTTGGGACTCTGTTGGGATAAGAAATCAATACAGATATCATCACCAAGCGAGTAATTCTGTCCACCGCTCATAGACTATTTGATCCCATTGGTTTTTCAAGTCCGGTTTCTCTGTGCCCTAAGATATTACAGAAAATATGGGAGTCTAGAACAGGATGGGACTCTGAGGTGAACGAAGATGTCAGAAGAAGTTTTTTGAAATGGGTGGAAGAAATTCCATTGCTCATGAGCCTGAAAATCCCCTGGTGGTTATTTGATTTTATCGAAGGAAGAAACCATTGCAGTTTGAATGTTCTTTGTGACGCTAGTCAAAAAGCTTATGCTACAGCCATTTTTTTGAGATCAGAAACTAACAATTCGAAAAGACTAGATTAGCCTCTAGCTTATGTCGAAGAATTGATACCTGGTCGAGATAACAAAACGCGATTGGTAAGATTGAAAACAGCGAAAGAATCGATGCTGAGACCTTTACAGAGAATTGCAGTGATGATTTGGATTTGTCTCAAATATCGAACGAGAGGATTACCGAAGAGAATGTGCTGAGTGGAAAGATTGGTCATGAAAAGAAAGAGGGTGAAGACACTAATTCTGGAAGTTCTGAAGCACACCCTATCATCACCCGCTACGGAAGGAGAGTCAAGCCTGTCCAGAGATTAGCTATGTAGTTGATTGAGTTGTTGAACCGAGTTCAATCAACCCAAGGTGGGAGGATGTTGAAAATAGTTATTTCGTGTATATTTTGTTGAATTTTGATTCCTCTGTATGAGGAAAAGTGTGTTCTGATTTTGAAGTTGTCAGTGATTGTCATTATATTTTTTCGATAAAAAAGTCAGATTTTATTGAACGTTTCTTTGAATATATTTACGATTCATTAGTATTTTCACTGTTTACGATCCATATTTCGTCCTTCATACGACATTTTCAGTCACCGGGTAGGTGAATTTCGAATATTCAACAATATACACATATATATATATATATATATATATATATATATATATATATATATATATATATATATATATATATATATATATATATATATAAATATATATATATATATATATATATATATATATATATATATAAATTCATATATATATATATATATATATATATATATATATATATATATATATATATATATATATATATATATATATATATATATATATATATATAAATATATATATATATATATATATATATATATATATATATATATATATATATATATAACCCGATCTATTGTGTAGTGTATTGAACTTATATAATTTAAGAATATGACATTTTTATATGGCGAATGTGCACCATTTTATAGAGTGTACAATATATAGTTATTTCATAAAACGATTACAGAGAATACTGCGTCGAAAAGTGAAAGAAAATAATGATGATTCGTAACATATTTTCTTTGATTTATCGCCTAAATCCCCGAATCTCCTGAGTAGATGAAGTGCCTTAATTTAATTGGAATAAGGAGGTTTTATTTCCTATAAGTATATTTCAAATATATAAATATATATATATATATATATATATATATATATATATATATATATATATATATATATATATATATATATATATATATATATATATATAATGATGATACACGAAGAATTCTGTTTTCTTTTCATTTGCTACCTGTAAAAGGGATAAAATTGGAGCGCTTGTTACTTGCGTCGTGTGAATGTTGAATTACATCGAATAGATGTATCAACTTTACTCTTGCTTAGCGAATATAGTAACCACCTTCGGGTGTCAGGACGTACGAGTCCTCGTTGCCGAAATGTTTTCTTCTATCTGTAAGATGTGGTTCATTTGTTTCCGACTGGTGGCGCTGTGTCATATTTATATGCCATATAGTCACTGTAAGGAAAATATAATATTTGGTTGGTTATCACTTTCGATGGATGGATGATACTGATGATCCCCAAATAAGGGCGAAACAGACTGTCTATCATTTCCATTGATTGTGATAAACAACTTAATGTTTCTAACATACACCATCCAAGGTATATGGAGGCATTTCGATGTTTCGTGAACTGGTATAACCAGCTCCGCTAGGAGGTTTGTTTGATTAGTTTCAAATAAATGTCCTAGTTCACTTCATTTCATTGCCACGAACGTGTATCGATAACACGAAGAATTCTGTTTTCTATATATATATATATATATATATATATATTTATATATATTTATATATATATATATATATATATATATATATATATATATATATTATATATAATATATATATATTTATATATATATATATATATATTATATATATATATATATATAATAATATATATATATATATATATATATATATATATATTTATATATATTTATATATATATATATATATATATATAATATATATATATATATATATATATATATATATGTATATTTATATACATTGTGTAATACCGATTTTAAAAATTTGAAAAAGAACATCCTATATATTATTACAGATTTCGATATCACGCAATATTTCAACTAGACATTTTGTTTCATGTCTCATACCTAAGTCGCTTCGTTTCTGACATATTCTAGTTTCAATGTAAAAACTGACGAACTCTAAAATAATCAACAATTTATCTTATAACAAAAATTTTATTCAATAATTTGAATGATATTTCTATCTGAACAACAGTCATTTCATGCGAATTCTGAACTATTTTGGTATATATTGATACAGAGCGTTTGAATCTTCATTTCAAATATCAAATTAAGAAACTTTCAAAAGTCAATTTTTTTAAATGGAACCCCAAAAATTCTATTAGTTTATCCTATTTAGCAATAAAAATAAAAGTAAAGTTTTATTAGGTAGTATGTCTCAAAAAATTTTGGTTTTTGAAATATTGGCAGATGAATAATTTGAATACAAAAACCACTCCCGCACTTGATGAGTGCAATAGTCTTGTAATCTCCGGAAAAACGATAAAGGCCACTTATTTCATTCCTCCCTGGAGAGGTACTGGGAAGGAACTCCTTCAGCCAGATCAGATGATACTCTTATACGTACAAGTTGATTAATATATATATATATATATATATATATATATATATATATATATATATATATATATATATATATATATATATATATATATATATATATATATATATATATGTATATATATATACAGGATGATTCACGGTGGATGGCACATTAGACGTTTCTGGTGAACCATACGACGGATCACTTTGAAAATTTATTAGAGAGCATAGTCGGACATTCTCTATCCAACTCTATGCCACTTCTATTAGAAAGTAGTAGCAACTTTGACTTTTCAAACGGAACACCCTGTATTTAATATTATTTTTAGAATCTCCAACAATTTCCCAATAACTTGTCATGATATTTCCCTATATCTAAATGTTACCGTTTTCGAAATAAAAATTATTTTCATTTCTTTTCTTCGGAAGTCTGGACCTATTGAAACGCTGATATCTTTGAGTTGAGAAGTACTTTGATTTCGAAATTTGGGTTGGAGTTTGGTGATACTTGGGGTCTTCCTACACTTCAGTCTAATCTGCGTTACTTGATTATTTCGAATGGAATGCTCTGTATATTATTGAAAATTCGGAAAACTACTGGAATTCTCTTTTTATCTATGTATATCATACTTATACCCAACTAGTCTGGTTTCGGTCTTATTAGCATTTATTTGTGAAAATGTTCCTTGTTTATGGTGTCTCCCCATTCGGTATTTGGTGAGCATGCCGTGATCACTATTTGACAGTAACGTTGTGACAATCTACTAATAATATCGATATTTTTGACATCTCAGAAGTTGCAGATACCTTCAAAAACGATAGGACAAAACTATTCAAACGAAGTTCTTATGAATTTGTTCATTATTTTTGGTGTGCATTCGAGAGAAGAAAGAATTAACCAAGCATTTGAAGATTTGGATCCGAATGAAATCAGATCTGCCACGTCGAAATCAGTCAATCAAGCCAGCGATTCGAACATATTGTGAAACATTCCACATAATTGTTTTCCTTTTTTATAATTATTTATATAAATATTTATACTTCTAGTAACTGCCTCATAATGGCAAGTACTCGTATTTTTGAATAATTGACATTTTTCATCTGAAAATCACTTTGCGCCATATATGGAACATTATGCAATTCAAGTATATCTGACTTTACCTTATTGAGCCATATATGGAACATTATGCAGTTCAAAAGTATATCTGACTTGACCATATCTGCCGATTATGAATTTAGAAGATGTGAAAGAAATCTTTTTCTGATATATTATGGATCTAGGGTTGCCAAACTCTCGACAGGACCAACCCGGGAGAATTTTATAAGTCCACTAAGGGGAGGGGGGTGTTTGAAATTGTCAATCAATTTTAAATTTATATTCACTTTGTTTTCGAGCAGTATCTAATATTTGACGATTTTTCACCATAGAATCATAATCAATAAAGATCGAAGTTTTGTTACAGCGACGGCTACGTATAATTTCAGAAAAACCGGAGAAATTATTGTAACCCGGGAGGTCGGGAAGGTAACCATTATTACCGGAGTCTTCCGGGCAATCCGGGAGGGTTGGCAACCCTATATCGATCCCAAGTTATTTTATGCATAAAAAAATGTAGTTATACATAATTTTAATCAAAATGAAAGTAAAGACAAAATATCAGATGAAGATGAAATATTGGCTGTATAAAATATTTTAAGTTCATGTTGCATACTGTGCCATATTTGGCACAAACCAGTTTTTCTTTTTTTTGACAAAGAATATTGTGCTTTATTTTTTTAAATATTTTTCTGATGAAATATATGTCTTTTTCCCACAAGCCCCTAAGTATCATCAAACTCCAACCTAAATTTCGATATCATAGTATTTTTAATAGGTCTTGATTTCCAAAGAACAAAAATGAAAATGATTTTTATTTCGAAAACGGTAACAGATAGGTATAGGGAAATATCAAAAAAAATTATTGGAAAATTGTTGGAGATTCTTAAAATAATATCATATATAGGGTGTTAAATTTGAAAAATCAAAGTTGCTACTACTTTCTAATAGAAGTGGCAACACCGCATTACCAAAAATATTTTACTTGGGTAGAGAATGTCCTCCATTAAATTTTTAAATTGATTCGTTTCATGGTGCACCTGAAACGTCTAATGTGCCATCCATCGTGAATCACCCTTTATATATATATATATATATATATATATATATATATATATATATATATCTTGGAATGAATACGATAAACAGGTAAATCATATATATATATATATATATATATATATATATATATATATATATATATATAATATATATATATATATATATATATATATATATATATATATATATATATATATATATATATATATATATATATATATATATATATATATATATATATATATATATATATATATATATATATTATATATATATATATATATATATATATATATATATATATATATATATATATACGTGTATGTAAACAAGCTCAATTATTATTCATCTAATTTTATGACATCAATTTATAATAACTTGTCGTCTACCTGGCACAGCGTTCGTCACCTCATTAAAACACCGTCAGAAAACACCGTTTCGGTGTCACGCGGCAATGCGGACCGGAAGGACAACCTGCACCAGGAGCTAGCGGCACTTATCTCTTCCACTTCACCGGAGTGGCAGCAGCCCGCGCTCGTTACTGGTCCTTATTTAATTTTCATTTTACGTCTTTTGCCCAATTTGCATTGTAGGCAAGAGGTCGAGCGTTCCTCTCTTGGCCGTCTGTTCGTTGCCAATTTATTTTTATGCTTATTCGAAAAATAAAATCATATTTGGAAGAGTGGAAAATTTGAATTAGTATATATTATACTACTTTTACAATATATTTATGGAAACTAGAAAAAATTATAACAAATTAGTGAGAATAGTCTTTTATTTTCAGTAAATAATTGCTTTGAAATCCGTAGGAATATTTGGAAAACATTTATATGTATATATATATATATATATATATATATATATCTATATATATATATATATATATATATATATATATATAATTATATATATATAAATATATATATAATATATATATATATATATATATATATATATATATATATATATATATATATATATAGGGTGAGTCAAGCTGAACGCCTCGGACTCTCGTGGCCAAAAGGTTTTTTTTCGGTGAACGGTCTGGGGTAGTATATGTATGTCGATCTGAACTACAATTTGAAAATAATAACTTTCATACAGGGTGTTTCAAAAGAGCGTGATATATCAAAGTTATATTTTTTAAATAAAACACCTGTATTTTCTTGCATTTTTTAATTACTTGAGAAAAATAAGCTAACTTTGCCAAAGTGTCCCTATCCCTAACTCTCTCTGTTTATGAGATATTCAACTTTCTCTCAAAATGTAAGGCGGTCAAAAAAATTCAATATCATTGGAATTAGCCGAAGCAGGTGTACGAAATTAGAAACGCCCACTCAAATCAATTTCAGCTAGTTACTGTTGTATGAGTGAAGCACTCATACCGTGACATTTATTTTTCCAAAGTTTTAAGGGCTTACGCTATGTAGATCTTATATAAATTGGGTGCCATAGTGCACCCTTGTCGTATCTCTTTTGTAACGGGAAACTCTGCGGAAAGTATGGTTCCATCTTTGATCGCAATAGTGCAATTGGAATAAAATTGTTTTACTGCCTTTATATAGATATTTGACACCCCACTATTTCCCATACTGGTCTACAACTTGTTTTGTGAAACTGTGTCATAGGCCTTTTGTAAATCTACAAACACTAGATGCGTTACTACATCTCTTGCAAGAAGTTTCTCTATAAGATTTCGTAGTGTAAATATACCATCTATTCTTTGCTTTAAAATCCGTCCATACAGTCGATCTAATGTTGGCATTACACTTATTCCTCGATAGTTATTACAATTTCTTCTGTCACCGTTTTTATAAATGGAAGTAGTTATAGCTTTCTTCCATTCGACGGCCACGATGCATTCTTCCAGACATCTATTGAAAATTTCAGTGAAGTTGTCGAATAATATCATTGTAGCTGCCTTTATCAACTCGATACATAGATTTCCTAAACCAGCAGCTTTACAATTTTTTTCACTTCCTCGTATATTTCTTCGCCAGTTATGGGGAAAAAAAAAAATATATATATATATATATATATATATATATATATATATATATATATATATATATATATATATATATATATATATATATATATATATATATATATATATATATATATATATTATATATATATATATATATATATATATATATATATATATATATATATATATATATATATATATATATATATATATATATATATATATATATATATATATATATATATATATATATATATATATATATATATACGAGGAAGTGAAAAAAATTGTAAAGCTGCTGGTTTAGGAAATCTATGTATCGAGTTGATAAAGGCAGCTACAATGATATTATTCGACAACTTCACTGAATTTTCAATAGATATCTGATATATATATATATATATATATATATATATATATATATATATATATATATATATATATATATATATATATATATATATATATATATATATATATATATATATATATATTTATATATATATCTTCATATTAACTTAATTCACTGGCGCTTGCAAAAACAGAGTTCGGTTCTCCGTGAGTAAATCTCGATAATGTTTTTTCCATATTTCCATGTTAGTCAAAGCGATTCCTCCTTTATCTTTGTTCTGTGTTCTCATAGTTTTAAGGACTTTCCAAGCCTTATTTGCTCTCGTGTTTCCGATACTTTGATCTTTTCCTATTGTTCATTCTTCACCTTATTAATTACTCTCTATATATTTTTTCATTTTTCCTTGTATATTACTAAATCGTCATCTGATCTCGTTCCTTGCCAGTTATAAGCTACTTTTTTCTCATCCACTAACGTATTTATCGCTTCATTCCACCATAGTTCTCTAATTTCAGTTTTTCTACCCGGTGCTTCGAAGGCAGCTTCATGTACTGTTTTTTCAACTGTTTCAAACATGTTATTTATGGAATCGTCTTGAAAAGTTGATAATTTCGTGGCTAACCGCAGTTGATATAGAAAGCGTGAGAAATCGTCTTGTAAAGTGGTATCGTTCGTCCAATATTTAATTTTTTGTTACGTCTCTTTTTCAGTGTAATTTCGTTTTTGCTCCTGAAAGGGAAGTATATTCTGTATACGAGAAGGTGATGGTCTGATCCACATTCCGCGACACTTGGTACTTTTACATCTTTGACTAATACTCTTGGTTTCTGTTTTGTCACTTCATAATCGATAATTGATTTTAAGTGTTGAGTAGGTTGTACTCAGGTAAACTGATGCATCTGCTTATGTTCAAACCATCCATTCAATATCATCAGAGTATGATGTTGGCAAAATTCGATTAACTTCTCTCCGTTGTTGTTCTGTACTCCTTCTCCATACGGTCCTACAATTTGATTGTCAATCTTCCACCCGGTGTGTCCATTGAAATCTCCAATTATAAGAATTTCTTTTCTATCACTTATCCCCTCAAGTGATTCCGTAAAATCTGCATATATCACAATAAGAACAATTGCAAAACCTTTCCATTCCATATGTATAACAAGGATTCTATCGCTGACTTGATCCCAGGTTTTTATACAATTTTCATATTTTTTACTGATGGCTATCGACACACCGCTTCGGTCCCTTTCTTCTTTGGGAACCCCACTATGAATGTGATATACCCATGTTTTTCCTCTGTTCCTTGGCCTTCTTTTTTCTGCCAATCCCATGATATCCATATTATGTTTCTTAATTTCCATAAACACTTCATCTATTTTTGTGGAAATTTCTTAGATGTTCCATGTACTAATATTTATTGTCCTTGTCCGCGCAAGTTTTCGTTTTCCGTTGAATCACTTGAATCCGATCCGATCCGAGGCAATTTCGGGAAATTTTGAATTTATTAACTTTTTAAAGATGACGGAGTGCAGGCCCGACACCCCAACCCCCTACCAGGAGGACCAGGTAAATTTTTGTCATGGCTTACTACCACTAGACTGATTGTCTTACCGGACTACGGAATTCAGTCCATCTCCCTTTCTTAGTTCTTTCACTCTCTTAGCCATTGAGACTCACATATTTGTCTCGAGACCGTTGACCTTGTTTCAATATAGCCCTAGGAATGGGTTCTAGGTTAGCAGGAAGGGAGAATTAGAAGGTTTGGAAGAAAAAAATAAGGAAAGGAGAATGGTTTCTTCCGTATGGTCTTGGGAGATAAACCAAGGCTCGCATGGGCAGGGGTGCGTCCCTGAAGTAGATCTGTCGATTATCGGGTTCATAGTTGCGTATCTACCTGCTACCCTATAAGTTAGATGTTAAAAAAGAAATTATTGCTCATACCTCTGTGAGTGATATTTTTTTTATCATGGTTAGTCTGTTTAGTTGTAATATGTTTTGGTAATTAGTAGTAAAGTAATTATTGTTCAATTTTTCATTGTAACACCTCATAATTCACAATTTTTTTCACATGAAAATGGTACTTTTTGAGTAATATTTTATTCAGTTGTTGTGCCAATAATTATTATTATTAGTACCTATAACAAGAAACTAAAATGTGAAAAATATTTGTCAGTCTACTCAATTCTAAAAAAAAACTATTGAAGAATCAGTCAACAAATTTTAAATTTCCTGATTGAATCCTTCTTTTGAAATCAGTTTTAAACTACTATAATGCAGACGCATTCTGAGACAAAATAATGATGGTTGATGTTTTCACATCCCAGCATAGGCATTATAGTGTTACAAAATCTATTAAAGACTGTCATTCAGTTAACGCTAATTTTATCTGAAAATTTCAGTGTGTTGAATTAGTTTATAGAAGGGATATTGAATGAAAATAACCTTTTTTCATAAATTCTAGGGATTCAACTAGGGGCAAAGTAGTTTTGAACTAAATTTATATAAAAGATACTTCTCCCAATTTTTGCAACAAAATTTACCTGTAATTTATTTGGCATCAATCTAGAAACACTGTGTAAATATATATGAATATATATATATATATATATATATATATATATATATATATATATATATATATATATATATATATATATATATATATATATATATATATATATATATATATATATATATATATATATATATATATATATATATATATATATATATATATATATATATATATATATATATATATATATATATATATATATATATATATATATATATATAATTATTTATTTGAATTGTTGTTGCCTGTGATCTATTTTTAATCTCTTGATAATTATTAGCAATAACAGGCTGGTTGAATCTTAAAAAACTCGATTTTATTAAAAAGTAGATGTTTCACTACGACATTCGAAAAAATTGAAATTTCTTTGACATTTATTGATTTGAAAAAACCTGAATAGACAAAGACGACTTTATTTATATGTGCTAATCAGTCCAATATAAACATTCAAAATTGTTATCATCAGAAGGTAAGGGAAACTACAGAAACCTTTACCCACGTAATGTTCGAAAAAAATAATAAGAGGTTACTATTTATCTAACAAAGAAATTAGTCGCGGGAAAATATTGAAAAAGTAGAGCAGAATTATCGGTATAGAACGCTTATATGGAAGCAGCCGTTGACACGTGTTTCGGACTCTTTGGTCCTCATCAGAACGGCGTAGCTAAGTATTGGATTGAAAATTTGGAGATGAAACTAGTATAACAAATAAAATCCTCTGTTATGGAAGACAATCACATATTTGTGGTTTATTGTTTGAACTCTCCGGTATGGGAGATTTGGTCAAACTTTGCCACGGAGGCGATTAATTCCATCTGCGAGATCTCAGAAAGAGTAAATTAACAATAACAATGAAATTAGTTGCGGGAAAATATTAAACAAGTAGAGCAAAAATTATCGGTATAGCTCGTTTATATGGAAGTAGCCGTTTTTAATGAAATTTTTATTTAGAATTTCAAATTTTTTAAATAAAAAAAGGTACTCACAATATAGAACAATGTTTGAAACTCTCAGTTTAAGTTTGGGATCATTGCCATATTTTCAGCTTGCAATATTTAATTATTTATTTGAATTTTTGTTGCCTGTGATCTATTTTTAATCTCATGATAATTATTAGCAATAACAGGCTGGTTGAATCTTAAAAAACTCAGGTTTTTTCAAATCAATAAATGTCAAAGAAATTTCAATTTTTTCGAATGTCGTAGTGAAACATCAACTTTTTAATAAAATCGAGTTTTTTAAGATTCAACCAGCCTGTTATTGCTAATAATTATCAAGAGATTATATATATATATATATATATATATATATATATATATATATATATATATATATATATATATATATATATATATATATATATATATATATATATATATAATATATATATATATATATATATATATATATATATATATATATATATATATATATATATATATATATATATATATATATATATATATATTCTGATTCAATTGGGATACTGCTGGTTAAATATTGGCAACTCGACAACCAAATTGGACCATTTGCGGGTATATGTTGCTTTATTAATTAAAATCTTAATATTTGTACTGTTTTGTACCGAAGGGTGTCTGAAGGATCAGAGTATGGTTCGTAAATGCATTTTATGTTTTTTGCCATTTTCAGAGCTGAATGAACTTGAACAATTATGTAATCGAATTTAACTTCACATCCATATGTGGTATTTTCTAACTTTTTGAAGTTTCTCTCGTTCGAATTATAGGAACAAAAAAAATGTTTTTACCCGAAAGCTCTCGAAACTGCTTCAACCAGACTGAGAGAATATAATTAAGTGAATTGTGAAATGTTTGCTGAAAACCTCATACACGAGGGAGCAAATTGACATGTGTAATGTGAATGCCGAATAATTTTATGAGGCACTAATTTGGAGAATCTCCAGCGAGTTAGCGAAAATAATTAAATTTTGAATGATTATCGCAAGGCAAAAATGCTTAGTAATATTATTCTCATACTAAAAAAGCTTTCAAAAATCCCTGTTGGTTTTTCTGATGTGCTTTTACAGTCAGGCTCTCAATATAGTAGAGTAAAGAAGTGTATTCATGAAAAACTAAGCTTCAAAACTACGGAAATTTGAAAATTTAGTGATGTTACGGGCTTCGAAACGAACCTTTTAATTTTTTTTATAATTCACTAAATATAAAATATTATTCACCTGGGTAAAGTTTTATGATTCTGATGAAATATTTCAATCGGAAAATTGTTCAGTTGTAAATACTCTGAAGAAGTTTGCTCTTTTGTATGACATTATATACTCTGAAAAATATCACATCCTCTTTCATTCCTGCTTTCGTTTGTTGAGAACTATTTCTGAAGGATAAACTTTCACTTGAATATTGAGAACTATTAATTGAAATTTTATCAAATATTTGAATTATAATAAATCCACGTTTAGAATTTCGACTTCTTCGTCAGATGCTGACTAAATAAAAGTAAAATTCTTCAGATAGTTATATACAGACTCAAGTATCTTTACTCTTATGTCAAATACATCTATATTTCTATATCCGAATTCAAAATTTTGGTCTAGGGACCCTGCTGAAATTTTCATAATTATACCACCATATATATCAAAAAATTTTTTTACTCATTAACATAGCAGTAACTTTGAAAATAAAAAAGATAATAGTATCTAAATTATAGAGAAATCGAGAAATTAAATAACGAACATTGTTTCTCAATTGAACATGAAACATCACATTTAGAGGACGTCATACATAAAACTTCTGTTCATCCGTTTCAAAATGAAATGGCAGCTTTCAATTGCATGATCCATGGAATTGATGATTTACCTCTCTATAATGAGTTGAATTAAACAAAGAAAAGTTATTATTAAACATATCACTATAAACCATAATAGTAAACTAGAAGTACCTGCTGGAAAATATTGATACACAAAAAAGTTATTTACCAAGTTTATACTGTAACAAAAGAATAACCGAAATATAGCGTTTCAACTTGTATTAAAGCCCCAGAATAAAGCTTTAATCACTTCTTTCGTAAAGGAGTATTAGCTTATCATTTTTCTAGACCGGTTATAATAATTGAAAAAAAAAATAAGAATAATAAATTTAAAATGTCCGGAATTTATAAAAATAATAATTAAAATGAAAATTTTAAATTCCTAAAATTCTAATAAATTTACAAATTGAAATTTCGTACACACAAACGTAGTCTTGATAATGAAGAAGTAGATTCTCTTCATGAAAATTCTTTTATTGATGAGAAACATACATTTTGTTCGAACTTTGAAATATTTAACAGCAAGAGAGTTTTTGAATTCAATTTCTCTGAGCTCAAAATTAAGTTTCCCAGAAACTATATAAAAGTAAGAATCAGATTATCCAGTTTTTTTTTCTAATGGCCAGGTAGAACCCACAACAGAGTACTATTGAACTAACCCAATACTGAAAATTGATTCAGCAGGTTTGAATTCTCTAAATATTTTACTCATGTTCCTAGATAATTGAGATTCTATTTACATATCTGTATTTGTATAATTTTACCACTATTTAGTCGGTATCTGACGAAGAATAAGTACTTCGAAGCGTACTCCTTGAAATTATATTTAAAGTATTTGAGAAAATTATTATCAATAGTGTTTCTCTAGGTATTGACCTCATGAATTAACAATTTCACTTGAATATTGATCAAGTAGAAGTAGTGCAATTCGATTTGCTATTTTCAGTCGTTGAAAATACTGAACTAGTTACTCCTACTGGATTTTGCCAAAATGAATCACGTCTGAGATGGAAGATTCATTGCATATCTATGGAGTTCAAAACAGGATAAATTATTAATTCGAATAAAATTTCGATTTAACTGGAAACAAATAAACCATAACTTAATATTCGTTCAACAACTTTTCAAATGAGAATAATTGAAAATATCATCCATAGTGTATTCCACAGATGAATAACCTGATATTTCAATATTAGTCAGTGTAAAGACTTTCGTCAGAAACAGAGAGTTAGTGAAATATGGCTTCAGAACTGCGAATGGAATATGTACAGCGTTAATCCAAATCATAAATCATGAATAATCCATTTGAAATTCAACAGAATTTTTTTTATTTTTACCGAAATTTGCAAAAGCATAATACTTTCATTATGTATTACTTATTTTTGAAGCACCAACACATATAATCAGATCTGTAAACGAAATAATATTGAATATGAACATAATTGTATAGATTTTGATTTTGATTCAAGTTGTGCACTTATAAAAATATTTTCAATCAAGTGGTAGTCAAACTTAATATATATTTTGTTATATTCATAAAATTGGCAACAATACATTCACATTATTTTTAGTTCGTCTATATCCTCCAGAAGTTCAGAACTTCAGATGCAACTTATCCTAAGGAACAGAAAGAAAACGAAGTATCTAATTTGTATATGAATAGTGAAGTATCAAATTAAAGTTCCAACAGAGGCAGTCATGTACGCCACTGTCGACACCGTGGCACCATTGTGAATTCAATGTGCTTTCGACTGCATTAGACCATTCCCATATAAAACGCCCGCCCTAATCTCGTTTCCTTTTTTATTACATATATAAAAGCCTTGCATAAAAGAAAGTCACCTTTTCTCATAACTAGATAACTTCGTCTATATGTTACTTTCCGAAAACGTGGTAAGGTGATATTCAACTGACTTATTTCGAAAAATAAAATGATTGTGTAGTCAAAAAAATTTTCAATAACAAATCAACGGCTAAGTACTGTTGGAAGAATTTCTCACAAGATGTGAGAAGAATATAATGTTAAGCCTCAGTTTGATAAATAAAAGTTATGATAGTTCGTTTTTAGTGAAAATTTTGAAATTTTTTTTTTTCACGAGCAACTGTTGGGAAAGGCGAGAGCTGATTACGCCTTTCAAACGCCCCGAGATGATTTCATTAAAGGGCCGCTTATCCTAGATGCATGGAGTGCTTTGGTAAAGAACTCTAAGCATGGAAGCAGTATTCCAATGCTGTACAAACATGAGCTTTAAAAAGCAAATAGCTGATTAGGCCTAAACCATTTTTAGCAAGAAAACTATAACTAAGATCAGCTTACTCAGCAATGATCGAGGGGTAAACCGCAGCCAAAAAATTTGTACACCAATGCCAATCAATACCATACTAATGCCAACCAGTGCCACCAATTCGTATAGTAATGCCACTTATTGCCAAGTGGTTGCAGTCGTTGTTAACTAATTTCTTATAGCAATAAATGTCTCCAAATATTCAATAAATACTAATTTTAATGACCAATATTGTGTTTATTTTAAATTATGCTTGGAGCACTATTTACAAAACAGCCGCGGATGCGAAGAATCGTTGTATGTTGACATTTTCGGATAAATTAAAGTACACCTTTGTTTTCTGAACATATATTATATACTCGTATTAAAATAAAATATTGATAATCCCCAAAGAGCAGCATTAGTTTTGTAAGTAATAGCAACTATATAATTAAAATACACAATAAAAAACAATAAAATCATATCAACTTATAATGATGACTACTTGTTGAGTATACCTACATTATACTGAGACATTGTTCTCTGTAGGTCCCAGCCAAATGATAACCAACATAACTAAAACAAACCCCATTTCGAGACCCAATCTATTGCTTTTACATTACTGGTAGAAAAGTAACAAACAAAGTGACAAAATTTAACCAATTGCCGCGAGTTCCATTGAACCGCGAAACAGTTCTCTAAAATAATAAAAAACAACAAAATGATATCATCACTTACTATTATAAGGTGTCTACTTTTTAAGTAGGTACATTACTCGAGCCAAAGTACGAAACATAAAAAAAAATAAAACATATTATTTTTCCTCCTTAAGAAAAGAATGCAAATAATAATAATAAAAGTAGTAATTTTAAAATTATAATTATCATAATTCTGTTGAAGTGCCCACCGAGGCCGCTACTAATTTTTTTCACACAACGCAACAGACAAAAACGAGATATCCTACTTATAATACATAAGTACACGTATACGGTACATAGGGCCGTGTAGCATAGTACTGTCTGTTTTTATCCAAAAATGGTTACCCCTTGTGTCGGGTAAAAAGGTCAGAAATGAAAGAGCTGAATGAGGGCCTTGACATATTTGAACCTTACTTTGATTTGCCCTAGCAACAACAAACTGAATATTTTTTTCCATGTACATAATATTTAACTATTATCCTTATTTTAAAGGAAAATCACATCTTTTCCTTATGTAATCCATTTATGTTTACAAGTTCATGTCTTTTCAAAGTTAATAGTGCAATTGGACCGTACAAAAAATGATTTTTTTACCGTATCGATATCATCCCTTTTAGGTCAAACAAACTGATCCCCACTCTGTTTCAAAAATTTTACTTAAAAAGTATCACCCTCCTAAATGTTAATAACTTTTCCAAGGAACCACTGTTTGTTGTAGGCAACTGCATAGTAACTCTGGTCCCATTTCAAGTATTTTTAAATTTTCAGTATGTGAATTCGATTTTTTTTTCTGTTAAATTATCATCAATATTTTCACCTTCATCTGCATCTGTGTCGTCGTTTGTATCACTTAAACGTACACTCGAGCGCACTACTGTCACAACTTGATATATCCTGATAGGGGTCGAGTTTGTTCTTCAATTTAGGAGTTTTACTTGGCTTGGACAAAGAGAGTAACTGGGCTTTGTTTCTAAATAAGGTTTAACACTTTTATTAATTATAAAACTTTTTAGTCTGTCATTACTTTCGAGTCGCTTAGTAACCAGCATTCACTTCATTCAAGCAGGACCGAGCAGGACCAAAAATTTGCGCTGTGTCTGGGTGAATCCTAAGAAAGCGATGTTGTCGCATGTCCCCTATCAGTGAAACGGTATCAGGATGGTATCAGGGAGTAGCGCCAGGCCGGCGATGAGAATATCAGTCTGGTTTGCGTTTGTCATCTTGAATAGGATTCGATTATTATTATTATTATTATTACAAAACATGAGAGTTAAGGTTAACCTATGAACTCAAAAATATAAACATAAAATTGAAACTAAGAAAGAATTCGAGAAGTGATACAAACATTTATACTGAGTAACAAATCAAATGAGCTGAAATTGAAGTTAAATTCATTAACGATGAAGTTCAGACCATCTATCCAGAGAGCTCTTGAAGGAATATGTACCTACGGTCGCGAGCAAAAAATCTGGGACAGTCTAAAAAATTAAACGAAACTGAATTTCGACAGTTTTAATGCATTTTGAATGTAATACCGAGTGTAATACTGTCAAAATTCAGGTGAGTTTATGCCCACTATTATAGGTTTCAATTGAGCGACACCTTGATCGACAATTCGTTTTTATAGATCCTGGTTATCAACTAATCTTTCGTTTAATCAGCCGAGTATACATAGCATACATAGTATATATAGCAAAATACTAGCTAATGCCATACTAATGCCACACAAATGCCGTACTAATGCCACACTAATTCCATACCTACTAATACCACACTAATGCCATACTAATGCTAGGAAATACACAGAAATATAGGACTAATGCCAACCAATGCCACTCTGGTGCCATTAGCGATGCCATAAATACACATAGTAACGCTAAGTATTGCCAGTAATGCCAATGATTTGTACACCACAATGCCACAGCGGCTGCCCACTCGGCAATGATGTAGACATGCTCGTGTAAGGCAGGGTTTCTCAACCTTCGAAGATTCGCGGCCTAATTTCCTATCATAGTATGTATCGCGCCCCCTGAACATTATGTTAAGATCATCATTTTCTTTGTATCTCGTGTAATATAAATCATGTAATACTAAAAAAACCGTCTTCTGTGGTATGTGTGCTCGCGGGACGAGCTCCACAAGTTGATAAAAGCTGTTTCGAGGTTAAATTAGAAGTAACCCTGATTCCCAGAAGATGAAGTTTATTGGTTGGCATAATACTTCTGGTTTCAAATAAAAATTGAGGATCGATGAGGGAATTTTTTTCTGAGAACCTGATTGTTAGCTTGTGCATTGGTAGCATTAAAAGCAACTAAAATTATAGCATCCCCAGCTGAATCGTTAACACGTTGATGGTTATATGCAGAACACTGATAGCGTTTCTGGTGGTTTTGGACGCTATTTAAGTAATGTCATCAGAGAATCTCATATCTTCAGATTTGGCCAAATTTAGAACATAATTAATTTATATAAGAAAGAGCGTCAGTAACAAGATAGACCCTTGAGGCATACTGTCATTTGAATAACGCTGGGCCGAGCCTGCACCATCGACAGCAACACATAGGAATTTGCCTCTCATAGAGGTAGCTTTCGATCCAGTAGCTTAGTTGTTCGGAAAAACTATATAAATCAAGCTTCGATTGTAGTGCCTTGTGACAAACATAGCCGAAGGCCTTAAAAATACCTAGAACATCAGCTAGTGATTCGCTATGATTCTCGATAAGGCTTCTCCAAGGATGTGTAACATAGGTTTGTAGGTAACCTAATCCCAGTGATTATTTTCGAAGTCTTAATTTAATATGCACGAATATATTACACACTTTATATATCCTTGTAATGGGTTCCATTTCATTTCATTAATTCATAAAAATCGTTACAGTTGCTAGAAATAAATGAAGAATTTTTTCCTACTCACCATGATTGAAGTCGCCCATTATAGATATACCATTCGATTCTATGTTCCTGGCATGACGTCCTGAAAAAAATTTCAAAAATTCACTTATCGATTTCGGAAAATTTCTATCAAAGTATTCATTTTATTACACTCAGATTTAGCTTTGTTTTATGACATTTTATTTCATTTCAATATTCACTTAAACATCAACAATGATATAGATTCTACCAATCTGTTCAGATGGTAGAACTTTTCTAAGTGAATTTCAATAAACCTTCAAAACAATTCAACTGATCAAATGATTCCTTATTTTGATATGAAAACTAACGACATGAGAATATAGCATGCATTAGGTAATTGACTGGGTCTTATAACCATTACTGAGTACTCATCCAACGAGATCATTCATTTCCATTGCGGAAATTGAAATGTCAACACTATTTACTTTTACTGGCGATGAACCTGATGCATCTTTTGCAAATTGGAATTAATATCAATATAATCTGGTACGAGCATGTCCTCATAAGTGCTATATTAGCTGCACATAAGATAAGTTATCTTTTTCTTGCTAAAACCATGTTCACGCCTGAGCAGTTATTGTTATTTTATAAAGCTCAGATTCATCCAGTATTGGAAAACTTCTTCTATGCTTGGATTTCTGCACCAAACCACGTCCTGCATCTGTTTGAGTCAATTCAGAAAATACCTTTGAGGTTAATGAACGACCCGAAATTGAACGCTCAGCTTCATTCACTCAAACAAAGGAGGAAGAGTGTCGACTTGTGACTCTTAAGACGGTCAGTGTTCTACATCCATTGCCTCCATTATTCCACTAAAAGCACAATTCTCTTGTTACACAAGGAATGCTGATAATACACACCAATTTTCCGTGCACATTTTAGCAGCTAGAACATCTGTCTAGATGAAGGCATTTCTGATCAAACCGCAAACCTATGAAACGCTCTACTCTCGGAGGTATTTTTAGTTTGATAAAACTAGCATCCGTTTAAACTCATCATAAAATGCAATTTGTTGAAATGATCGCACTCGAGAAGCGTAATAAGCTTTCGCTTCTTCCGAGAGTTGCTCATAACAAAACAAAAAGTAGCTAGCAAAATAAAACACTCTTCTAAGGTTCTAAACTTTTAGTCAAAACATGAGCTATGATCGTTTCGGTAGGTAAGTACTGAATTTCATCTGTTTGAATAGTTTTTATAATATTAAGACAACATTTAATATATTTTTTTCTGCAGGGAAATGTTTGAATTTGTGTCAGACTAATGCTATTAAATTAAATTAAACACTTCGTTTTATTTACCCCGTCTTATTTCCTCGAGAGATTTTCACTTTAGCACTGAAGTAGTTTGCGACGCAGAGCGAAACTATCAAACTATGGTAAAATTGTTTGCTGCCGACTTCTTTAGGTACGCATTCCTTGTTTTTTCGTGGTTTTTGAAAATTTGCCACAGCTTCTGCAAATTGAGTTAGAGGGTTCAAACTTGGTTCGTACGTTTTGGTAGTTTCAACTATTTTTTTCAGTCGCACTGCATCGCGCAGGGTCTATTCCGTTCAAATCGCATCCCGGCCTGCTTCATCAGTAAACGATGCATCTCGTGAATTTCTTTTTACAATAGAGAGTTGGTGCGCGAATTGAGTTGATGTGGAGGTACGTTCCTTTATGGGTTTCAACTCATTTCCTCAACCACGGTGCACTCGCTAATTGTTTTTCAATAAAATGAATTATTTTCTACGATGCATTCTGCGCGAAAAATACGACCTTATTAATGGAGCTCTGATGCTCACGAGTTTTTTTCATTTTCTGATTCCTAATTATATTTTGGATTTATTATCGAAATTGTTTTAATAAATAATAGGAAAAATCTGAGTTTTATTACCAGCGTTGCATTCTTGTATGAGGAAATATCGAACGATGTAACACGTTGCAGAACTTCGCATCTATGGTGACCACCTATGGATGTGAAGTGAGATACCTATCGATTTGAGATGGATTCACAAATCATTATTACTCTTTTAAGAAAGTATGAGGATTCAATGTCGTTGCCCACTCGGCTGATGTAGAATTTTCTAACATGCTCCATTGAAGTATGAATGGGAATTCCATATCGTTGAGTCTCATGTAACTAGCTCCATTGAATGGTTGATTTCATTAATCATCAATTTTTCAATAAATGTCCCAACGTATTATTATCATCATATATATATATATATATATATATATATATATATATATATATATATATATATATATATATATATATATATATATATATATATATAATCTATTGAGAATTATTAGCATAAACAGGCTTGGTGAAACTTAAAAAAACCGGTTTTATTAAAAAGGTTTGATAAAGGCACGGATGTCGTGGCGAAACGTCAACTTTTTAATAAAATCGAGTTTTTAAGATTCAACAAGCCTGTTATGGCTTATAATTTTCAAGAGATTAGAAATAGTTCACAGGCAACAACAATTCGAATAAATATATATATATAAATATAAATATAAATAAATATATATATATATATATATATATATATATATAATATATATATATATATATATATATATATATATATATATATATATATATATATATATATATATATATATATATATATATATATATATATATATATATATATATATATATATATATATATATATATATATATATATATATATATATATATATATATATATATATATGTATGTATATACCTATATCGAAAAACGATGCTCATACTCTCTGGAATGAAATGTTCATATTGACATTGTATTGAAAAGACATAATTAGTCGAATACATAAATATAAGACAAATCACATGAATGCAATTTTATTTTAATAAAACATGCATAAGCGGAAGGTGGTCCAGTTACTCTAGAGCGGAGTTCTCTTTATCCATAAGATGAAAAACGAGATAACTGAGAATGACTGAGTAATCCGTACAAATCAAAACAGTCATGCCTGACATAAACTTGGTAAAACGTAATGCCTCAGAAATTCAGAAATTGCAACAGGATATAACATAGAAATCCCTTTGCATTCACTTTTTCTCATTAGTGAAAGTTTTTGGTCATTATACGTCATATGGGAGAACTTTTTTGAATATTAATATATTCATATTGTGGGGAAGATTACTCCTCATTAAAGGTAAAGTTGATAAAGTCATGTAGCCTCGTATTTCGAGAATATAAATACGCTATAATATCCATCGTGTGTTTGTTCTACTTTAATAAATGCTACATTCACAGTCCTGAATGTTCGAAAGATACCGAATACTTGTGAGAGTACTTTAGATTAGCTTTTGAATTTAGAGATAGTTTTATTTGCACAGAAAGCTACTCAAACCTTCGAATTAACTATAATAAATTCCAGAACTTTCAATATAGAAATTAGTCAATTATATAGAATGAAAATTATAGGGATATCAAAGACGATTACTTCGAGAAAGTATATTCAATTGAGTACCGTCATAGTTACTTCAAAAGTTTCAAAGCCTTACAGTTCAACAACTAGCTAATCAGTCATTCAGTTCAATGTCTCGAACATCAATGATATTATCAGAATGTAGGATATTCGGTTAAGTTAAATCTTCAGGAGCTATGAAAATGAATACATGCATGAACTGATGATGAGAATTATTGATTTTATTTGAAGGCACTGAAAAAATGCTAAAAAAATGCCTGTTGGTAGTATGAACTCTTTTGGCTAATCTTTCCCAATTTTATTCAGAATTTTTATTTTATCATGGTTTCGGGGTTTTACACACCTCCACAAATCCTCCAAGCTTAATTGAAGGGTTGAAATTTTGTACGTAGTTATAGTTGATATAAAAAAGTGAATTTTGGTTGTTTTGACTAAACTCCTGAATCGGCGACATTTTTATGTAGCGATTTCTTGGTTTTTCGTAGTTTTAGAGAGATTGCTCACCTCCGCAGCTTCCGTGGATTGAATTCGAGGGGTTGACATTTGGTACGTGGATTTAGATGATGTTGAAAAATTGATACTTTATTGTTTTATTACCGCAGCTTTTCGTTTAAATAATTTTTGAATATTTTGGAGCATGCGCATCTCTACAGCTTTCTGCCATCGTCAAAATCCCATTCTTTTCTTTAAACTAGTTCGACAATATATTAATCACAATATAGTTACATTCATAGAAGTATGTTCATGAAGAAATATGGATAAATTGGTTGATTCAGTTCAAGGAAATATATTATTCTATCAATGCCTAAATTAACTCAAATTCAAGGGCTATAATATATATATATATATATATATATATATATATATATATATATATATATATATATATATATATATATATATATATATATATATATATATATATATATATATATATATATATATATATATGTAAGAATAATATAGTTGAATTGGATTGGTTCCAAAAAGCAACAAATTCAGCAAGATACATCCACTACCTTTGTTACCATCCCTTTAGCATGAAGATAAATTTCATGAAGGAGTTCAAGCGGAGAATAAAGAATATAAGCCATCACACAAAATACAATAGAAATATACAGAAGTTCAAACAAATTTTAAATAAAATGGTTATCCTCCGGGACTCATAATGAATTATTGTTTAACAGTCCAGATCCTTCTAATGTGGATAACACACATCGCGTGGAGAACAGAACAGATACTAAAATCACTGTGCTTCCGTACGTACAACCACTTACCTCAGAACTGTCAAAGTTATTTCGAGGTAAAACGAAGGTTGCAAAAAGAAACCACCTAACAATATCCTCACTTTTTACTAGACTTAAAGAATCAGTTCCTAATAGTTTCAAGTCGGATGTTGTGTATAAAATACCATGCACCAACTGTGAAGCAGTATATATCGGTCAAACTTCACAGAACTTGAACTCTAGAATCACAGGACATAAAAGTGACTCAAAAAGTCAAAAAAAACAGATTTCCTCCGCCTTAACGACCCACATAAGAAACACGGGGCATAATTTTAATTATGTTAATACGAGAATATTGGATCAGGAAGACAATTACAAGAAGCGGTTTTTTTTGGAAATGTACCATATTCAAAATCACCCTGAAGCTCTTAATAAAAAAATCAGATACTTCCAACCTGAGCAATATTCATACGTACTTAATAAATTTGAAATTTCCGTCTAGAGATGAATAATTATATTCCGGCGTTTGGCTTGTTTCCTACCATTACACATGTGTATCGCACGCCATGTGTCTAGGTATTTGTCCGCGTTTCATTTCAGATATTGTTATTATAAGGGTCGCACCATTTGCTTCTCTTGCAGTCGAACGATTTTTTAAATCATACTAGTCTGAAAAAACTCTTTTGAAATGAATAGATGAACTTTTTTCATGCTGGAAATTATTTTGATGAGCCAATTATTATTCCAATGAAATTTTCCTTATTCATGCCACGAATGTTGTAAATAGAAAACCGCGCATGGCGTTAATTTTATAGAAGTTCAACCAATACATAGTGAGTGAATAGATGGATCGAATAGGCTAATGAACATATTGCATGGTGCATAAAAGTAGAGTTCAATTTTCGGTTTATATGTTCCAATGTCAATGAAAATATAAATATTCAGTTCACAGACGGGGATATGAACGAAATTTGAGGAATACAAATATTATTTATACAATGGTTGAAATTATTTTGATATAATCAATATGATGAACTATTTGTACCTATAATACGAACTAATTTTCGGATTTCTAAACAATCGTTCAGCTGCGAATAATTTCGATTTTGATTGTGAAGCCAACAATTTTTGTTAATTTTGGATGATAATTCATCATGGGGAAACATAACGTCTTATTTCATTTGAATTTACACCACAAATACTAGATTGATTCTTTGAAATGTTAGTTATATCAAAATTTCCATAAACACAATGACAACTCGTTTGGCTGTAGTTGTCTTATCTCGTATATATTTATCTTCAAGAAAGGCAACTCATTCTCAAGAGTAATATAAAAATAAATATATTTTACTTTCACCGATGAAATGTTTCATAACCTACATGAAATAAGTTGAATTTTTTGTTCTGGTTGCGAGGGGATCTATATTTTCCTTTAGTGTAAGTTTCATAATTTTTTTTCCTTTTTTTTTCTGGATGTATGAGCTTAGTTGTTTGATATTTATGACATCACTATCGTATAATATATAATTAAATTTTTTTATTGTATTTATCTTTTTAGACGTATGTTTCTCGAACACTTTGGACTATAGAATTTCAACAGAGGGGTATTTTTGAAATTAATTTCATTACTACCGCGAATTTTCTTGATAGAAATTTTTTTGTTGTACTTCAACATCTCCTAACATATATTACAGCATCAGACCAAATAGTATCTGAGGTTGTTCTTGCAACAGAACAAAACTATAGGAAACTTGGGTAAATTCAGTCAAATTTTTAGCATCCCCAAACTTTGAGGTAGAGAGTAGTTGGGAGATGCATTACCAAAATATTTTTAAACTGGTGGCAAATGTGGAAACTACTAGTGCATGACATTTCTAATACTCATACTTATAGTGATATTTAAAGGATCAAACCCCCTTCACATGGAGTTACAGGATTTGAAACTTTGATTATGCTAATGTTTGGAGAATGCCTTTTATGTATCATAATGTTCTTTCTATAACTTTTGCTTTATGTGGAAACTTCTTGTGAATTTTGAGGTTTTGTGCACTTCAATATCTTTTGCATATTGTGTAAGTGGGTTGAAATATGGCAAGTGCATAAGGATGATGCAAGGAACATATTCTTTTGGTATTTCTTCTTTTTTCCTCTACGCCAACATTTCATTGTGGAGATTTCATGATTTTTGCTAACCTCCAGAGCTCCTGCAAATAGATATAGGGAGCTGAGAATTTGTATGTAGAAAACAGAAATTGAGGGAAAATCAGGATCTATTGATGGAGCTCTGCCGCTCGTACTTTATTTTTATTATAAGTATTATATATTACCTATAAAGTGTGCTAAAAACTCATTGAAATAGGAAAGAATACCTAGGTCTTTTTAGTCTAGTTTCCGTTCACCCAAGAATCAAAGGATATAAAGAGACCGATATACTTGAAAGAGAGGGAGCACGAACACCATTCAATGGCCCAGGACCTTTCTGTGGTAAAGGAAAACGCACCTATAAGAAAGAGTTTATGGGGAAAAGAGGAAACTGAAAGACAAAAACTGTGACGGAATGTTCCAGGGATGGATCACTCCAAAAAGTTACTTCGGGACTTTGGAACTGCAAGATCCAAAGTATATCTCGATCCCAGTAAGAACAAATTATACCCACTCACTTGCTTTCTTATAGGATACTGATGAGTGTAGATTCTCTGAGGAGGAGGAGGAAATTCCTGTATAGACAATGCCTCGCCATTGCAAGCCAACGGAAAGTATGCTTTGGACAAGAAACTAGTAGGAGGGAGGAAGTAACGTCATGGAAGCCTTCCCAAATATTGGAGTTCATTTCTATTCTGAAACTAGAAGATGTGCTATATATGGCGCAATAGACCTCAAGGTCGCGGTGCAGTGTAATCCCATATTAAATAAATAAATGAATAAAAATAATGTTTGAAAGAAAGAGGAGAGGATAAGATAAACATTTCATTCAATAAACTCACTGTTTATTTTCAACCAGTGTTTAAATAAAAATTATTTCATAGAAATTAGCAGAGTAAATTATTTGGAATATCTCATCATCTACGCCATCAAAATTATATTTGATTTCATATTTAAATATATGAAACAAATAACGACAAAAATCTTACAGTGATCACCACTGATATATACCTCGGTGAAGATTAAAATTTTCATGAAAATATTTTGGAAGATCATAATGAGTTTTAAACTTGACGTTCTGTAATTTTCACTAAACCTCAACACAAACCACTGTTGAAGAGAATATCAATTGTATAGGATTTCATCAATGGATACATTATTGATAATGCTAATGATAATATTTGAATTGAGTCTTTAATGCTGTTAAATAAGTAATACTAAATAAGAAATATTGTTGAGACATTGAACAGCTTGCATATGTCTCTACTTCTGCGCCATTGACGAAACTATTCTCAGTAAAATGCCATACATGAGTTTGCTGAGTTCTGTTTGTTCTTCTTCATTTTGTTTAGTGCTTGTTATAAATGATAAATTAAATTGACTAAGGTATTTGATGTTTTGTCTTTCATTAACTGTTTTTTCTAACTTTCATTATATAAATATAATTAATCTCTCTCTGTGTTTCTGTTTTGGCTCATTAGTTATTACCTATTTCTGTTTCATCGTAGTTAAATTCGTACTTGTTTAGTATTTTATGTTTGTTGAGTGCTGTTGTTGTGGAATAAGTGTACTTGTGTGCGCTAAGTCTATTTTATAGTCTCTGTGATATCTGCCCGATTTCGGTATCTGTAACTTCAATTTGCTGAAAATTTGTCTAACTTGGTTTTGTGGTTGGTGAATGGTTTTTTGTTGTGTTGTTCCGTCATCCTAGAGTTAGTCAGAATAATAAAAAGAACCTGGTAAAAATTGTTGATTTTTCTGAAAGTCAACATGACAAAACCTGGATGAGTATTCGGTTTATACATACGTCATAATACATCTCATAAATTATATCAATGATAGTAATGATTTCAACGAATGAAAGGTAGAGAGCATTTCAAACATTTTATTCTACCTCGGTTAATTCAGTCCACTCTAACATACACGTATAGGCTATCAATAATTCACTTCAACAAATCATCAGTATCCCGATACACGGAACGATATTCGTAACAAATTCCACATAACAATACAGCCAGCGCCCAGAAAAGCATATTTTCGATTCCGATTCAATAAATCACAAAACTGATTGAATCCGATACCCTAAAATATCGTTTATATATCTGTGGAGGGGTTTATACGGTCCAGATTGCATCGTCAGAGGGACACCAAGCTGATACATCCGTACGGTCGGACAAATACCTCAAAAATGCCTCGGTCGGCTGTATTGTCGGGTAATGAGAGGCTGCTCAACGATGTGGAAAATGAACTTTCCGAGTTTTCCGGATTTGATGCATGCTACAGTAGATACGTTGCACATATCTACGGATGGCATTATGCTGTTCCCGTTTTGTAGTTGTGGGATTGTAATAGCGGTGCACCGAATGAGTCATATTATTATAACGAATTCATTGGAGCGTTAATAGAAAAAAATGAAATAATCTTTTTGTATGTTACAATTTTGAAAGAATTGTATGAAGTTCCGTACGTCAAGGTACGGAATTCTTCTTGATGATGAGATGCGTGGTCCTATTTGAGTAAGACTCGTGAATTCTCATCGAAAGGTATTTTATTATATATGTTCATTTTACACTACCGGAGGTATTTCTGGGAACCTAAGATCATATGTTTCGCTTTTCAGTTGAATAATGACTATTAGTATGCATGAAAATCTCCACCAAATATATAGTAACTCGACAGAGTTTCAGAAATTGATATCCTTGAAAACTAATCAAAGTCGTGTTTGATGTGACATATAGTTCAACATATATATTTTTTAAATAGTTGATGGAATCCGTCGTTACTACGTGATAATTTAACATGATGAACAAAACTTAATTTGAATTTACTACGTTTATTATCACAAAATATTTTGAAAAATATGAGACTGCGATTGCAATTTCGGTCACCAGACTATCATCGGGCAGATTGAGTTCTTAACTCAATCTGCCCGATGATGACTTTAGTACTTTCTGTTGCAAACTTATTGAGCAGCTCTCATATATGTTCAGAACTTCAAATACTCAGCTTCTTCACATTTCATGCATAAGAATAGTTACTGAACTGAAAATCCCAGAAAAAATAAATTCTGTTGAAAAAAAATTGTTGAAATTTGCTTTTGAATGATCCTCTTTTGCCACTCAGGAACTCATTCGGGATACTGTTAATTGACTTCACAATGTTATGCGAGAACGACTGTCAAAAGAGTGTCTTATGAAAGCAAGGAATAGTCAATTTATGTCTAAATATCACAGTAGGATAATGCGAGTCTGAACGAAACCTGATTTCACGATGTGAATAAGATAGCTTGTTGGCTACTTTGATTTTTTGGAACGAAAAGGTCTCTCTGCGTTTCGCCATATTGAGCAAACTCAACTCAACCAGCTTCAACGCCTTATTTCATATATTGAACGAAGTAATTTTGAAATTTTTATAACCATTGATGCATTAAATTTAGTTGAACACCTCACTGTGACAATACGAGAGCATCCGTTATCATTTTATGCTGTTTCCTGCCCAGAAAAGATATACACACATATACCGAATCAATACGACAGTAGCATCTTCTGAGCAACATATTTATTTGAGAATCGAACCTCAATTTGGAAACAAGTAAAAGTTTCAGCTTTTTAGATTCATTCAATAATG